>QZWS01000031.1:0-37645 GCA_004114245.1 Zoopage sp. CT-All
CACCAGATGCCTATGGATTTGTTGTTATTCTAGACCTTAAATTGTAAGGTTATGTACTTTTGTTATAATGTGGATTCATGCAGTAGTGTACTGGTTGTTAAGTATCAGGTAGAGGGTAAGGGAGGGTGGCTGGAATAAGAAGGCCTTTATAGTCGAGAGGAAAGGCTTAAGAGCCCCATGAACAGCCAAGCTCCACATTACATGGTGATAAAGTGGTAACACAGGTCATTAATGCAATCACAGTATAAGTAATCAGCAAGCTATCCAACGATTAATCGTTTTCCCACGGGGGTTTTCACGCTTGACGATGGATCGGCAGTGCCAATAGTAGCTTTTGTATAGTCAAATTACTCCACAGTACACGACAACGCTCGTGTGCGGGGCACTTTTCCACCGCCTCACCAACATCACGCCACAACGCCGACGCCGACCGCGGCTCGACCTTCCGCTCGCTTCACGCCTTATCAACGACTCTCCAATTCCCACAGCATGCATGCACACCGCTTTAGCGCTACCGCGCGCGAATTGTACCCGCGGGTCGGTCTGGGGCTTGGCCGTGTCGCGCTGATACTCCTCATCGCGATTCTCACCGTCGCTGCCTTGCCCGTTCATGCCACAGTGTGGAAAACCATAAAACATAAACTAGGTTTAAAAGCTCCGCTCAATGAGCATGCCAAGAAAGCGGGGGATACGGCTTCAGCGTCCGGG
Source organism: Zoopage sp. CT-All (assembly GCA_004114245.1). Classification (NCBI taxonomy): domain Eukaryota; kingdom Fungi; phylum Zoopagomycota; class Zoopagomycetes; order Zoopagales; family Zoopagaceae; genus Zoopage; species Zoopage sp. CT-All. Next base: position 709 of record QZWS01000031.1, read on the forward strand.
CTAGATGCGATTTATAGCAAGAGCAATGGACTCTTCGTGCCGACATCACCATCAAATGAATCCACCCTTCCGAAGAGTTTCAACGGGATGAACGCCGAACCTAAATCAGAGCAGGCAGCGGGTCTGGCTGCCACGGCGGCTCGTCCGCACAGGCCGCATCCCCCAGCTGCCATCGTTCCTACTCCACCGATGCCCGATCCCGTCGTGCCGCGTGAATCGCGGTCATTTTCCTCTATAGTTAACCGTCGCATCATTCGTCGCGTCGTCTCACTCTCCTTCAAAACATTCCGTTCCTATATTCATCACCTGCTTCTCAAAGCAGAGCGAGACAAGCTTGGCGAGGTGCCAAGAATCATTGACAGCCTTGTCAAGTACGCACTCAGTCGTCCAGTGTCCAATTATTTACCGACATGGATCCCAGGCACGGACATCTTCGACGAGGTGGTGGGCAACCCTATGCAAGAAAATCTCGCGCACCAACAGAGTCAGCTTCGCACGGACCTTCCCATCTTCATCAAATGGGCCAACGATCTACTGGAGCCGACCATGATTGAAAGAGTGAGGAAATCTATGGAAGGGTATCTCGCGCTGGGCGACGAGGGTCGCGTGGCCCGTAGACAAGACCGCTGGGGCTGGGCCTCCCTTCGACCGTTTCTCGCCGAGCCAGAGGACGCCGGTCGTGCCGAGTCGATAACAAGCGCCAGTAGTCTCGAGTCGCCACCTCAACCGCATGATCCTCAAAATAAGATCCGAAAGAGCAAAACGTGTCGCCACGAAATCTGGCCGTTTTCCTGGATCAACCTTCGGATGCGCCATCTCCATGCGCTCGTCATGCGAGATGCTTCCCAGGTGCTGGACAGCGCCTTCCACGATATCGTGATGCCCGTCATGCACCTCTTTGCTCTGAATCACCTTCGAGCCCTAATAGCCTTATTCAGGCTACCGGAGTTTGTCGCCAATATGACATATGCGTTGCTCCGCGGCCTTGTGGAGACGCTCTCGGAGGCCGTACGCGCCGAAATAAAGCGGACCTTGGGCCAAGTCATACAGGAGGAGATGTGGAGGACAATGCCCCTGCTGTGCAAGCCGAAAGACTACGAGCCAGGCGACGAGGGCGAGAGCAGGCACAAATTATATAAAATTTCCGATCCTCCGCCGCGGGACGTACAGGAGCTTCCTGGCGAGAAGTGGCCCCAGCTTGCTAAGAGACTTATCGCCGAGAGCGGTTACGCGGTGTTTATCGATAGCAAGGATGAACTGAATCTTTAATCATACTAATGTCGTTCAGTCGTCGTCCAAGGATTTACGCATGTCAGTACGAGAGGACCATAAGTAGAATACAGTTCCGATATACTTCCAATGTCTGCCTTGAATTTTGCAAGAATATTCATTTATGGATAGTCAACTTCGTGTACAACTTTGGCACGGGCTTGCAGGGCCGCCCGCGACGGCCACGACGGAAACTGGTCGGGATGTTTGGGCAGCGGTTGCTCAAGAAAATACGGATGCTCCAAGGCCTCTGCAGCGGTAATCCGCCGCAGAGGATCGTAGGTAAGCAGTCGTCTAAGAAGGTCTAGGCCCAAATGGGTTGTTTTTCCGCGAACGCGCTCGGCTAGGTCGCCATGCCTATATACATCTCAGATAGTGTCAGAAACATGAACAGCATACACCGATCCAGAGAGCTGGCACGATCGAACAACGGGAAGCTGGCTAAACCCGGGCCAGATCGCTTCTGTTGGTATTCCCAGCAGGCGGAACATCTTGCCAATTTGGTCAATCTCCCCGCGGCCCTGCGCCACCACTTCGCCGCATAGCAGCTCTGCCATCACACAGCCCACAGACCACATGTCCACTGGCGTGCCATACTCTTGCGACCCCAGCAACAGCTCGGGGGCTCGGTAGTACAGGGTGACCACAGGCGTGGTCATCTTCTCCGTCAAGTCGTCCGACGCCCACGTCCTTGCCAGCCCAAAGTCCGCCACCTTGAGATGCCCCCGATTGTCCAGCAGTAGATTCGATGTTTTGATGTCACGATGGATGAGATGATGCCGATGCAAATGGCCCATCGCGCGGAGCAGCTGCAGCATCATCGTCTTGAGTTCGCTCACCATTAGCGGCGAGTGCGGGAAATGATGCTCGAGCAGGGTTCTCAGATCATGCTCGACGAATTCCATGACAATGTAGACGGAGATGGGGGTGCCGCCGACAACAATTTCCTCGACGTTGACGATGTTCTCGTGCCGCCGACTTGCTAGCAGTGCGCGGATCTCTCGCAAGCTGGTCAGCGGGAAGCCCAGCGCGCCTCCAGTGACATCCCGCGAAACCTTGAGGCGCTTTAGCGCAACTATGCGATTCGTTGGGATGCTGCGTGCTCGGTATACGACACCGTAGGCTCCCTCTTCGATACGGTTGAGCTTTTCGTACAGCTCCTCAACGTTGCTGCAGGGCTGGATGACGCGCGAGGGCTCCGGAAAGGAAGTGCCCTTGCCGGTGTAGGCGGTGATCGTGGCCGTCGAATCTGCGAATGAATGCAAACTCGGCCGTGCAGAGCGAGCGACGGGGTCGCAGAATGCGTTTGGGCGATCATCGTCATCGGCGAGATCCTGCCGAGGCTTTTTGCGATACCGGCGCTCCCCTGCAGCCCCGTCCTCTGCGACACCGTCCTTGACAGTATTGTTATCCGCTGGGCTGGCACCGATGCTCTTGCTGCGGTCCCAACGCGCGGGAATCGCAAACGCGCCCGGAGCAGCTGTGGACAAGGTCGTGTGTGATGGCGGCTGGCTGGAAGCGATCGGAGCAACGGCAATCCGCTTCTTGCGCATATTTCGATGGGCTTTAGAGAAAAGGGCGGAGTTGCTGCGCGCTGACGAGAGTGAGCGCCTCACACGCGGACCGGCGTGGGCAGTTGATTTGCTGCAGTGTGTTGCAGGGGCTGCCCGCCATAAGCAGCCTGACATTGCCTCTCCGGGTATGCAGACCAGGCTGTCCTGCGAAAGAACTCTGCATTGCTCAGAGATAAACGGCCTACACATTTAAAGGTATCGAGAGGGTAGCCGGCGCCAGGAATAGGCCAATACCATTGTCACTCTGCATTGAGGCATTTCCTATGTGGCGCCATCAAATCGACTGACACAGACCTCCGCTTCGATGTAATCGCATAAGGAGACCTGCAGAGCCGCCAAAGTAACATCGTCTAGCTTCATCTCCTTGTCTGCGAGCTGCACCCACCACTGATTCCGCCCAGCTGGCTCTGCTAAACATGCTTTTATTCCAGATGCCTCAAAGGCTTGACTCAGCCGGCTCGCTTGCATTTTATGACACTTGGCATGGACATGCACGACGTCGGGGAAACTCAAGCCATCTAGACTCATTGGGGGCATAGTCTGCTGGCATCGTAGCTTACCTTGGCTGCCTTCAAGCCAAACCGAACGAATCTCCGACTGAACAAAGTAAACACGATTCATATATGGCTGTAGCCATGCCAGCGGCGCACCGGATGAGAACATAGGGACTGGGATCGACGCTTTACGCGAGACAACACGCCGTGAATGTATACTAGACGATTCCGACAGCGAGCGAGATCGCTTTGCTCCTTGTGTCTCGCTAACTTCGCCGTCCTTAAAGTCGCTTTCCGACTCATACTCAATTTGTATCGTGTCATCGCTTGACTTCATTGTAGCATCTTCGACGGATAATGCGGCGTCTAGGACAGCATAGGGATTGTCACATGCAATCGAAGCTTTCGACACGACAGGGCTGGTGATGGACGTAGTGACTTCCGCTTCCTGTACCTTGGCGTGAGGAACTATATGCGCTCGAGTCACGAAAGGAATATAGACGCAACTCTTACGCATGCATGCAGCCATTCGGAGAAATGCAGTTCCTGTGCAGAATGCATCATGCACAGCGTCATGGTAACTATAACCAGTATGTCGCGCGATTTCATACGGTGTTCCTACACGCTATCAGTCAGTGGTAGCTGGCATCGCTACCAACGTATTTCCGGGCCATCAAAGGGCGTGGATGCTGTCCTCGCGATCAAGGCTTCCACCGTTGTATCTTCAAATAAATTCTGACAGCAATGCTAGTCAACAACGCGAAGGAAGTAGCCCCCAACCTTGAACAGATCACAAGCCCAAGCCACATATTTGGTATCAAAAATGCTACACTGCAAGTCAGCATCCAGGTCACCAAGTACAAGCAAGTCATACGAAGGAAATGCATCGTGAATCACGCCACGGTACGCATCCCACGACTCGGGCAAGTCGTCGATAAACGTCTGATACATAAACATAAGATCCATATATACATGGTGTCCAACAATCGGTTTGCGCGATTCGACAAGCAGGTCGATCAAACGGCGAAGTCCGACATCCTTGAGGAGATTGGTCTCAAATTTGGCACGGCGCTGTTGGCGGCGTTTCTCCTGCTCCTCAAGGTCCAGTCGCCGCACCTGAATAAAGCTGGGCCGACTCTGGGATTGCAGCGCATTGGAGAATTCTGCACGAATCATCTGATGAACGAGACGTTTTTGGTATCCGTTGGCAGTGGCGATGTTGACATACGCGTCCTCGTGCTCGAGCCCCGCATCGTACCATGCGACCACTGCAGCTCTATCCGAGCTGACATCGGGATTGAGATGGCAATGGCAACATACTTTGCCGCAGCGAGAAACACGGCGCCCTCCTCATCGACATGGATATCATGCAGCTCGTTCATGATCTCCTTCTCCTTTTCTGCTCGTCGCGCCTCTTCCTGTCGCTTGGTCAAATACGGTATGCCTATGAACGCGTTGGCACCTATCGCCAGCGTCGAGACGCACACCATTGTATATCCACTTGGAGAAGTCAAACCCGTTCCGCGCTAAAAAGTCAAGGGAGGACACCTGGCATGTAAACCAAGACTCCTCTGCGTTACTGCTCCCAAAGACACACGGGAACACGTGGAAGCGATACGCTTTGGCGACATATGTCTCGGCATCCTTATCCCACGAGAACGCGCACAGCCCAAGCTGCGTCACCTGGAACGTGCGGACATTCTCCCGATGCTTAGCATATCGCGCATGTATGGTGTCGAATCGGCTGTTTTTGGTGTGCGGCAGGTGAATACCTATCAACGATCCGCGGATGTGTCAGGCTGGATGCACGCGAAGGATGGCGCGACTAGCCCGTAAACTCTGTGTCGATGGCGATGAAGTCTGCGCCGACAACAGCCTGATGGATTTCGGGAAACGCGGCATCGAATGTGCTGCGGAGGATATCCATTGCCGCAAGACGAGCGGTGGGCGCGGTGTGAAATGACAACAGCCGGATGGGAGGAAGCCAGTGGCATTCAGTGGCAGCACCTGCGCTCACTGTTCGCTGTCGCTGCGTCTTCCTACAGGCACTCGACAAGTATGGCGCGACACGCTCGGCCACCGTCCGCCACCGCAGCACCCTCTGGCACACACCGCTCCGACTCGGCAAACCGCGCCGTCCGGCTGCCCTCGGCCTTGCCACATACATCGTATGCCGGATCGCTGGCTTGCGGCGGCGGCTCCTTGTACTCGACAACCCATTTGCGCCAGGCCGCATTCACCGTGGCCGTGGTTGCATAGAGCTGCATTGGCGAAAAGTAGGCCGCCTGAGGCATGATCTCAGCGCGGACCGCAGTGGCCAGGGCGTCCGGCGACCCAAAATAGTTGCTCGAGTCCAAACACCGCACGGATGTGTATATGCATGTAGGCGTCGGCGAACCATTCTCCGCTGGCCCGCGGCGATTCAATCGATGGTATCCAACTTGCACCGGCAAATTCCCGGGCTTCAGCGTCCCGCTCATGCACTTCGTGTCCATCGCAAACACGGCGCTCTTAATGCGATCTTTGCATACCTCGCTCGTCCCACCAAGATGCCACGAAACATATGCCTTGTTGACCTCAGCCGTTGGCGCGTAGATCGGTCGTGTGCTGGACGTGACGGGATTGCTAGCAAACTTTGCTTGAATATCACGAATCATTTTCTCGAGTTCCTCCGCTGTGGTGGCATCCAGGGGTGGCGAGGCAGGGGCAGGGGTAGAGGCAGGGGCAGACGTGGCGGCTGTCGCACACGCAGTTGTCGTACTTGCGGCCGCCGAGCTCATGGCCGCCGTCACCAGGACTAGACCGGTAGCGATAATCCCACGGGTGTATTTCATGCAGCGATGTGGCTTCTCTGTGGAGCACGGCAGATGGATGATGCGGAGAGTCTGGTGGAAGATATGAGATGGCCAGTCAGCGTGTCGTAAGCATGATCCATAAAGCCACTGCCCTTCTCTAGCGATGGCGGCACGCCTTGATGATGGCGCGCCTCACTCGCCCACGGGCCCGCTCCACTCGCTTGGCCACCCTCTTGTGCACCGCCTCACGCTGCTTCTCCCCGCTAAACTTGCTCATGCGCCAGTTGCGAATCCTGGTTTGGAGACGCGCAAACCACGCCTTGATGCGCTGCCTGAGCCCGGGCTTGGTTGCAGTAGTGACGGTGACGGCCGCAGCGAGAGCGTCATCATCCGCGCGGCGACGGAGGTTCGCAGGACGCTTTCCGGCAAAGTATTCCTTTGTCTTGCGCACCCATGACCTAAACACACGCTTCAGCCCAGCCCAAACCGTGTGCTCCTGATCATCGACGGGGGCGGGTGGCGACTGCGGTTCCAGAGGAGGCGATTGATGTTGGCCACTGTGGTGGTGACGGGGCCCATGGTCATGACCATGGCCATGGTGCTGATGGCACATGTTCCCATCGTCGCATTCGTCCTCCTCCTCTTCATCATCGCCGTTGTCGTCGTGGGAATCTTCGTCGGCGTCCTCGTTGTTCCCATACTCCCCGGATTCATTCACCACGGCTGTAGCAGTCTCGTCATCGGCCGTCTTTGTCGCGCCACGAGATGAATTAGCCAGCTTATCCATAACATGATCCGTGAATGCTGTGGCCTGGGACTTGAGCTTGCCCATCACCACCTGCACACCTCGCGGCTCATTGCGTTTGGCGCCTTGGACTCTGGGCATCTCACAAAACATTTCTTCTCCGCCCACCTCGTCAATGGCTTCAACGATGGCACGATCGATTGCCTCGCGACCAAGAAAGTGCTTATGCACTGCGATGATGTTGGATGAGGAGCTGGCAGGGGCGGCCGACATATCCGAGGCGAACTTCTTCTCAATCACAGACTCGACCTCTCTGTCCGGGTCACCGCGTAGTTTCCTCGTCAGTGTCGATGCATCAAAATGCACGCTAGCATCCCTTTTGACCAGAGTGACTATCTCCATCAACCCAATGGTAAACACGACAAACAGCAGACCCCAGGGTCCGAGAAACGTGTAGATAAGCGCAGCTGTTACTACTCCAACGATACCGATAATAGACGCAACGATGAGTTTGCGCGGAGTCAGACGGCGGTTCTGGAGCTTGCCAGGAGATGAGGTGGCATCGTTTGCTGGCGCCGGTAGGGAGGGGACGGCAGTAAGTGGGAGAAGCGTCACGGATCGCTGTCCATGTAGCTGTGGAGCGACCAGCGTTGTAACCGCCGTAGTCTTTCCTGAGGAAGACGAGGATGCTTGGCTGCTTCCAGAACTCGAGGGGAGAGCAACAGCACTGGTGTAGCGGGCGGGCGTCGTTCCAGTTGTCGCAATCCCGGCAAGGCCATCAAAGGACGAGGAGGACGACTGCACTCCGACCGCCGCAAGAATAAGGGCCGCCGCGGCGAGTTGAAGCGACGCAATATGTTTGATCTTCATGTGCAGCAGGCAGTTGGTCGTGAAAACGCGGGATGTAGGAATAAAGGTGTGGATGGATGGTAAAAGGAGATGCACGAGAGCTGGCACACCATGCCGAGGCAGCACAGCATCCAACGGCACTCGCCCGACATCTGCGAGATCCGAATACCCCATGGCGCGAAGATGTGGACGTGGGTGGACGCTGGGGCGTGGTCGCTGTGTGGCGCCGCATCTGCGGGACTGGCGCAGCGGTTCACGACGATGGCATCGGTCGGCTTCGCCGTCGCGATGCTCGCGCTCTGGCTGCTGTTCAAGTCCAGACAAATATCCGAGGGTAGCCTGCAGCGCCCCTAGACATTTCTGCAGCACTACGACGGCATGCCTGTAGAATCTATTCTAGTGCTGCGTGGCATCGGAGTGCAACTGCACACCACCACGCTCCTTCGCTCCGCCCCCACCTTGACGCATTTTATCGCGAGCGAGCGAATACTTGACGTGTTTATACACGAGGCGGTGACGTTGTGGCAGATTCGGTACTATGCGGGCATAATCGTAGATGCCGGTGAGTCCGCTGCCAACAAGAATGCTGAAAGCCGCATAGTTGTGCTCTTCGAGGTATGCTTCCCATCAAGGATGCTAACACGAAGCTGACTGCGATGGGTAATGGTAGCACTCGCTGCCGCCGCTGGACGTGTTGCTACCAACGGTCGCTGTACTCCGCGAGATACTCCTCGCCGAGGAGTCACCAGCGTCCGCACCCGCATCCCAGCCCGCATTCCCGTCAGCATCCCCGCCAGAAACAATCGAGCCCAAAGCGAGCAGCCGCAATAGCATCTTATCCCAATAGAAACCTGAATATTGCATGACATCAGCCCAGCCCTCCATCTCCTCAGTGGTGCCCGGCGGTCGAAGGGGCAGCCGACTCGGTCTCGGCTTGCTTTAACCACTCCCGGATAAACTCGTTCTCCTCTCCATCCTTGCTAAACGTCTGCGTGGCAATGGCCGCCTGCTGCTTGCCGGCGTATCGCGAGCGTGCGGCCCAAACGCCGAGCCCGACGGTGCCAAACGTGGCCAGAGCGAGCTAAAGCCGGCGTCAGCACGGCAGTGGGAGCGCCAAAATGGACATGCATATTCGGTGGCGACTTTGCGGCCGGCGATGAGATAGTAGCCACCCATGCTGCGTGTTGAAAAGAGAGCGGACTGCTGATCGGCATGGCCACTCCGCTGCTGCCCAAGACGGTGCGCATCCATGACGAGCAGGCGTCCCCCGCCGTGTCGCCAACAGCCTTCCAGCAGTTCACGCGTATGGACGGCTCGGAGGAGTCGGACGAAGTCGACACCGACGAGGAGGAAATTACCGCCATCGAGCGCCAGACCCCGCGCGCCGTTCTCGCGTTCGTCGTCGCCGCGCTGCTCTTCACCGTTCTCGTAGTCTCCTCCTCCACGCTCTATGCGATGCGCTATGCCTCGGGACGGCCGAGGCGGAGCGTGATTCTCATGGTCTCGGACGGTATGGGGCCGGCGTCCGCCACATTTGGCCGCACTGTGCGACAGCTGCGCCTCGGCCGTCCCGCCATCGATCCATCCCCACTCGACGCGATACTCACCGGAACAGTGCGGACACGATCGTATTCATCGCTTGTCACTGACTCTGCCGCCGGAGGAACGGCGTTCTCGTGTGGGATCAAGACCAACAACACCTTTGTTGGCGTTGATCCGCATGCGCGGCCATGTGCGACAGTGCTCGAGGCGGCGCACATAAAAGGGTACCGCACCGGAATCGTCGCCACATCGCGGGTGACGCACGCCACTCCGGCAGCATTTACCGCGCACGCGGCACACCGAGACTGGGAGGATGACATCGCTGTTCAACAGATCGGGAACTATTCGCTCGGGAGAGTGGTGGACCTGGTATTTGCCGGAGGCAGGTGCTTTTTCAAGCCCCGGACAGATCATGAGAGTTGTCGACGAGATGAGCGGGATTTGCTGGCCGAGGCGACCTCGCGGTTCGGCTGGGCGACGATTGCCAGCAACCGCTCATCCTTCGATGCCATCAACACCACTGATGGCGCATCTGTCGCCAACATTTTGCCCATCCTCGGCCTGCTGGCTCCCGACCATCTCGCATACGACATTGACCGCGTTCCGTTGCAGGAGCCTTCACTCGCGGAAATGACCACCAAGGCGCTTCAGCTCCTCGCCATCGCTTCCCGAGACTCGTCCAATGGCTTTTTCCTCCTTGTCGAAGGAAGTCGCATCGATATGGCCGCGCATTCAAACGACCCCGTTGCACATGCGCAGGATATTGCCGCCTATATGGATGCGGTGGCTGCGGTTGTGGCGTTCGTAGATGCAAATCCTGGTGCCGTGATGCTGTCGGTCAGTGACCATGAGACCGGAGGGCTAACACTCGGCCGCCAAACCACCACGTTGAAAAACTCGCCTGACTATGTCTGGTACCCGAATGTCATCGCCCGTGCCAAAACTTCCGCCGAGATGGCCATTCGCGAAATGGTCAAGAAGGAGACGGCCAGTCCGCGATTGGCAGCCTCCGAGTACATCCCCAGCATCCTTGCCGAGCATGTTGGGATCACCAACGCTAGCGATTCGGATATACACATGCTTGGCGATAAGTCGCTAAAAGAGTGGCAGCGATTGACATATCTCGGGGACATGATTGCGAAAAGCGCCGTCGTCGGGTGGACGACACGAGGGCACACGGGTGTCGATATCAATTTGTATGCGCATGGTGCTGGCACCGAAGCGCTCAGAGGGAATATCGAGAATACGGCGATTGCTGATTTCGTCGCCGCCTATCTTGGGCTCGACCTGCGCCCAACCACCGAGCTGCTGCAGCGGCCAGGCGCTGTTCATATCCGTCTGGATAAGCCGCCGAAGCGCGATCACAGGTTCCACTATATCCATGACATTGACTAGGCAACCTCCTCCATTGTCATACACAAATATGTATTACATTTGTATATGCAACGTGATGCATTCCTCTATAGCGTACGTGGCACGTCCACAATGTTGTAAGCCTGGATTATATCCTCCGGCTGGGCATCCTGGAAACCGTTGAATATCATGCCGCATTCCATGCCCTTGCCTGCCTCGTCAATATTCTTCTTCACGTGCCGTAGCGATGCCAATGTGCCATCATATACCGTCTCGCCGTTCCGCATAACTCGGACATTTGCAGCAGCCTTGACCTGTCCGTTGGTGATGCGGCACCCAGCCACGCGTGTCACAACCCCCTGCTTGCCCTTCATATCAAATAGCTGCAGCACCGACGCCTCGCCCACCACCTTTTGCGCATACTGCTTAGGCAGCAGCTCCACCAGTCGCTGCTTGATATAGTCGATTAGCTCATAGATGATGCGGTGCGTCGATATCGTGACCAACTTGGCCTTGGCATGTGACATTACCCTTCGGTCTACCTTGACGCTGAACCCTAGCACAATGCCTATGTCAGTTAGCAGCTGTCCTAAGCATATATATACAACACCGGTACCTTTAGCAGCACCCGCCATGTCCACGTCCGATTCAGTCACTGGACCAACGCCTGCATGTATCGCCTTGAACCGCACCTCCTCGTTTGGAAGGCCCTCAAGGGCACTTAATACCGCCTCCACGCTTCCATCGACGTCACCTAGGCATCGTTAGGATGAAAATGGGTGGACAGGCATGCTACATTTCAAAACAACGGCGAGCTCGGGTGTGCTGACAACAGGTGTCGGCTGGTCAGGTGGCACTTCCATCACCGCTTGCGAGGCCTTACGATCCTTGGCATCACGCTTGCTTGCAAGGTATTCCATCCTAGACAATCGCCGCTGCTCGTTAATCGCCTCGAGTGCTTTAAGACCCTTGTCTCGCTCAAGCCGCAGCGTGCGATTCTGGACTACTTGCTTTGCTTGTGTTTCGCCAGCGGGGGCTTGCAGGACTTCGTCACCAGCCGAAGGGATCTCCCTCCAGCCGGTCACTTTGACGGGAGTGCCAGGCGACGCGAATGCTACAGCGGCGCCAGTGTCGTCAACCATGCCGCGCACCTTGCACATCGAGGTACCAGCGACGATGACATCCCCCAGCCTGAGTGTCCCGAGCTTGACAATGACTGTTGCTGTGATGCTTATACGTGACAGTCGAGTCTCGGGTTGTAAAAGAAGGAAGCAAAATACCCTTGGCCTCTGTCGACGTGCGACTCGATTACGTATCCTTCGACTGGCCCCGATGCGTCGCTGCGAATTTCCATCGTTTCGGCAAGAGTTACCAGGCTCTCCTGCAACTCGGCAAGGCCTAATCCCTGTAAATTGTTAAAATGGTATGGAAAGCCAATGACCGAGCGCGCACCGTCAATGCAGACACTTTCACGGATTGGGTTTCCCCGCCAAGGTCTTCTAGCTCGACCCCATGACGCACCAAGCCCATCTTTACCTTTTCCTATAGAAACGTCAGTAACCGTGAGCGGACGACGGCGACCCACCAAATCAATGTTTGACTTGTCGCATTTATTGATCGCAACGACAATCGGAACTGTCAACCATGGGTATTGCAATGCATCTCAGACAAGCGATACCTTGGGCAGCCAAAGCATGGTTGATCGCTTCAACGGTCTGAGGCATTACACCGTCGTCTGCTGCCACGACCAGCACGACAATATCCGTCACTTTGGCACCGCGAGCACGCATGGCTGAAAATGCGGCATGCCCGGGAGTATCAAGGAACGTGATTCTCTCGCCAGATGTCAATTGGACTAGATCGACGAATATCAGCACTAATGCAATGACTTGGTAATGGTGCAGTACCAGAAAATGCACCAATGTGCTGGGTAATTCCGCCGGCTTCTCCTGCAGCAACTGAAGTTTTGCGCAGCGCGTCAAGAAGCGACGTCTTTCCGTGATCAACGTGACCCATGACGGCAACAATAGGTGGCCGAGGCGACGCATCCTTCGTATCTGCAGGCTGGGACCTATTGAATCACGTAGGCGGGGTTAATGGCAAAATAATTGCAGTACCGAGGAAACAGATCGAATGCTGCGGCGCTGTTGATGACGGGATTTCTGTCCAGCGCTAGAACAGCGAGCGACGCATCGTCCGCTGAAAGCACTATCCAAGACATCCAGCGAATGGTGTGAGACTAAAGGCATCGTACAATGATCTCGCGAGGTATGACTAAGACCTGATGCGTTCATTTTTTGCACCAATTCCCCTAAATAGAATATAAGAGCAATCCGTGACCATGCTCGAGGACCCACGGAACGGAACGTTCACAAGTCGCGCAAGATTGCCGATGGATATAACTTGCGGAATATAGACATCCTTCATAGAATCCTCCTGCAATCGTGCTGTCTGCCTTGCAGGTTTGTTTCTCTTCGGCTTCTTCCGTATATCGTCATCCAGAGGCGCAAGCATATCATCGTCGTCGTCCAATCTCCGTGGCCGTGATTTTCGCATTTGAGGAGACTGCTCGATTCCACCGACAAAGGATTTGGTTGGGCGTCTTGACATGTTAATGTCGATATCATCAAAGCCGTCCGTCACGAAGTTCAGATCCGCCGCCAAGTTCGCATTTGCGTGACCCATAGGTTGTAAAGCACCCGAGAATTCTGGAAAATGGGAACGCGAACGCCGCGAGCCGTCTCTCCCGCGGCGATCTTGCTGAGGCTGATGAGATTGTCGTCGGGCGACATCAACATCAGGCATACGGCTCACATCACTGTCGTTCATCCAGCCCCTGGCAGACCGCTGTGCCTGTCGGATAGACGAATACAGCACGCATCGAATCGCGGGATTGGCGATAAGGGCATGCCTGCGCGACGGGACCATGACGCGCAGCATCGTGTCGCAAGACAGTCAAGCCTTTGCTCAGCCATCCCCGCACATGGAGCATCTCGGCACGTACGACGGCAAAAGCGTCGTCCAATCAGAACTGATCGAGCAGGAATGGGCCAACAAGGCGTTCCACCACGCCGAGGTGTACGCGGATCTCCTCGCTTCGTTCTCGGACCACTCGCAGCTTCGCCTCTCCAAGCATGACGATCGATTGCATGACCGGTTCCTGGAATTGTTCCCCGAGATCGATGTGGCGATGATTAATGAAGAGCGTGATTTCAAGAGTGCCGAGGCGAAGGAAAAGTGGAGGAAGTTTATTGCAGAGTTCGAGGACGTTGCTGATTTCAATTTTGGCACGTTGCTCAGGGCGGATCCTGCCGGCGAATATCTCCCCGACAACACGATATTTGGTATATGCTCGATATTTGATGCAAAGGGCTATTCGACTGATATTGTTGATGCAGTGGTGCGAGTGCAGTTTTTGTGTGTTGAGGCGGTCAGGAACAGGCGCGGTTTAAATCAGGTACACTACAAGAGAAAGTAATGAATGCTTTTCACGTTGTATGTTGTGCGGTTGAGGGTTGGTGGTTGGGGGGTCGACACAGCAGACTGGGGAAATTTTCATGCCCATCGCCAACATGTCCGTGACACTCCTCAACAGCATATTCACAGGCTTGGAAAACTACTAATCATGCCTCCTGGCAACCAAATACCTACACCGTGGCAGTGGCAGTGGAAACAAATGCACAATGGAGACACTTAAAATGTGCATTGAAGATGATCTGAGTGTGATGATAATTGCCATGGCAAAATAAACCCTAACCTAAACCAGGTCTTGGTCTTGGGAAGGACAAGCGTCTGTTCAAAGCTAACCAACTGAGCGCGAAATCCGAGATTGGGACTATCAGTATAAAGTAAGTGGCACGTTGACAAATAGCCACGTCAAACCAGATAACAGACCGCATTGACCTGCACAGTACAAAGCTTTTATCGAATGTGAACTGTTCCTTACGCATGATATATGATATTACAAGCGATGCACTTCGAGATATGCCAAGCATACTATAACAAAATGGAGTCAAGCATGTCATCAGCTCCAAATGTACCAATGGACGAGAATCTTGCCATTGGCTGCCAAAGCACCATCGATAAACTCGTGAGCAAGTGGAAGATGCTGAAGCAAATCCTTCTCCGATTTGTCGACTAGCGCAGCCACGTGGTATCTAAACTCCTACTCAAGTCCGCATATGAGCGGCAGGAGCGCTTGGGAAGCAAGTACCTTGGGAAAAATAGGTGATGCCTGTGCCGCAGCAACAAGGATATGAGTGATGCCGCGGGATCGGAGCAGGGACAAATCCCGGGCTGCCTTGTATGATCCGACAAACACGCCTGGAACTATCTCGTCCATCTCCTGGTACATGACGATTACACGGGCCACAACCGGCGTGTAGAGGGGAGGCTGGGAATATTGGAGAGATAAATTCGCGAATTGAAGAGAGCGAAACCAGGATCACAACTACTTGGGCAGCTGGGAATGCCGGGAACTGCCAGTCACATTCTACAAATCGACAGCCTAATGCGTCTAACGCAATCCCCGACACTTTTTTGTCTTCTCGCTGCCGCCCAGGCCGCGGCCATCGACAGCCGCTCGCAGTTTTACGAGGATCTTCTTGGCCACCCGCAGTTTGAAATCGCGTTCGACCGGCGTGTGGTGTCGGAAGACCAGCTCATCGCTGTATCAGCCATAGAGCCGCCCGCGGACCATCCTGAAAGCGTGCGATCGATGCAGCCTATCACACCAGCTTGTGTACTGACCATAGGACGCCTAGGTGGTGAGATGGCAGGCGAACGAGGATGTGATCAAGAGTCTCGTTGCAACCGGCGTAAACGACGATCAGATCGTGATGCAGACCAAAGGACGGAAATATGTATGCTTGATTCCCAGGGATTCGCCGATAGATGGTTCGATGGAGACTGGGACTGGAATGTCGGATGCAGAGGCAAAGGACGAGTTGAGAAGAGCGCTGGAACTGCTTGCGCCCATGAAGAAGAAGTGCATATTCCTGGTATGTCGTTGACCTTTTCATTCGTTCACTGAATATAATGTTTCAGAGAGATGGTTGGTGGACGTACGAGTACTGCCACGGATCCCATGCTCGTCAGTTCCACATCCCAAGCACGCCCGGCGTGGCCATGTCATGGGAATACTACCTCGGCCGGGCTAACCCAGACGCAACGCTAATAAACCCGCTCTCTGCTTCAAGCCAAGATCTCGACATCATGAAGCAAACAGCACATCCCGAGGACATGCTTGCGACCGAAAGGACCGTCCCTGGTCGCGATCCTTTTCGTGGCATGCGACGGTTCGTGCAACTCAGTTGGGGCGCTGGTACCCTCTGCGATTTGACCAATCGCCCGCGCCGGCTTGAGGTGGAGCTACGGTGTTCGCCTGTCGGCGAGGAGAAGATCGATCATGTGCGGGAGGTCGGGACGTGCCGGTACAAGATGACAATTCAGACGTTCAGGTTGTGCGCGGATCCGAGGTTTAGTGGGGAGGCGTTTCAGAAGCCGGGCAGAGTACGGTGCCACCCTGTTGTGAGCGCAGCCGAGTACTCCAAGGCGAAAGACGAGGCCGAGGCCAGGGCCAGCATGCCAACGACTGATATACAGCCAGCTGGGTCATTGGAAGGTTCGCCTGATGTCATCGTCGCTGCGCCCGATCCCCGCGATGATCCAGCCAAGGTCGCGGACCTCGAAGCAGAATTGCAAAAGCTCAGCAAGAATCCAGCCACTAAGGACCCAGAGAAGGATGCCAAGTCGGCGGACGCAGAGCAGCCTGCTAAAAAGGACAAGATTTCGACAGCTGCCGATATGATGAAAGTGCTCGCAGACCGGGTCACAAAGTTCGCCGAAACTATTGGAATCGCTCCCGATGCCTTGCCTGGCGGCACTGCTGAAAACCTTGCCGATCTGATCATGAACCCAGTGGAAGTTTTGTATGTCGACGAGCATGGTAATGTCATCAAGCCGGCAACGACAAAAGCAACCTCCGATCCGTCCGAACCTGAACGCAAAAGGGAAGCCTCCAAGCGCAAGCGCGAGGCTGTTCGTGACGACGGCTCGTCGCCAACGAACGCCGAAATACTCCAAGAAAGGCAGCAGCGATTGCAGGAGGCGATGGAGGCCATATTTGGAGCCAGACCCAAGAAGGATGATGACAAGGAGAAGAAAGAAAAGACGCATCATGATGAATTGTAAAGCATTGGCCGTTTATTTGCCATTATCTTCGACTGCCCTGTTCGCCATGTGCACTTCAAGGAGCTTGTCGATTTCGCCAAACTGCCAAGACCAATTGAATGGGTATAGAAAGGGTCGCAAGTCGAACCTATTGTCGTCGGGACTGTAGTTCTCGGCATGGTATGACGGCGTCAGTGTCGTCATTTTGTGTCTGTTGATCGCGTAGTGCCTGAAGAAGCGTTTTACTTTAACTGCCACCTACTTGGCATATTAGCAGGAGTGCCTTTCTGAGGTGACCACCTCTTGTGGCGAAAATGTCTCGTTCCAGTCTCGCACCAGGCGGGTAAACATCGACAGTGGCCCCATCAGGCCAACCTTGCGCATTCGACCAAATACGGAAAGCTCAGCGTACGACATTCCCATTTCAATCTCGTCAGATTGCACTGTAGAGCCCTGGGACAACGGGACAAGCTCGGCGGATGGCGTGGCGTCGAGAAAGCTAGGGCATTGCCAAGTCTGTATCAAAGCCAGGCAGTGGAACGGGGCACTACCTTGTCAGCAAGGGCAGATCAAATGCTGTTGCAGCATATGCAATAAAGGTCCTGAGATCCGTCTTGCTGATCGATCCGATCGGATTCAAATCCGCGCTAGAGCAATCGTACTTTGTAAAGTATCCGCGAAGTCTACCATGTCAATTCAGAATGTTGATCACGCCGGTTGGTCGGCAGCATTACGATTCATCAACGTTGGCACTAGCAAGCACGAGGAGGCCGCCATCGCATGTTCCTCGGGCCCAGGGAAGGAGCTGGGCGAACATGTAGCCGAGCACCATGCGCGATCGGGCCTGAATATTTTGCAAAGCAAGATTTTCGCGATCCGATCCACCATTGGCAGCGAACCGTGGTGGCTTGCCTGTGACAAAGGAGAAGACCGTTTGAATGGATGAGACGACGATGTCCATATTTAGATCGATGTGGTAGCTGTTCAAGAGGTGAGATGAGGCAGTTGTCAAGCAAGTCGTAATGCCCACCTTCCAATCGCATTGGCGAGAACCCTGGCACGCTCGCGCGTTTCTTGGCTTGAATGCTGCGTTCCCATATAGCAGGTATGGAACAATCGGCCGCAGAGCTCGCGAGGATCAATGGGACAATACTCTGGTGTATCATGCCCAGCAACTCTCCGCACATCAGCTATAACGGTCTCATCACCCGCTTCTACTGCCTGAACGACAAGTCGACACATGGAATAGACGATGAGCGCCGTGGCACAGCTATCAATGCCGCCACTGAGCGGGAGAAAGAACCCCGACATCCCTGATCGACGCAGATAGTCCCAAAGCCAGCAGGCAGGACCGAGGCTGATTTCCTCTTGAACAGAATGGAATCGAGCGGCGGTGGGAGCAGTTGGGCCAGGTGTGGACAGGGTTTGCGTGGGCTGAGTCAGGGCGAAATCAACGTGCACGCGGGGGTAGCCGTCGTTGTTGGCTACCACATGCATGCGCTGCGCCTGTAGTCCCCGGGACACGGATCGCGCACGATAGGCTCTGACGTCGTCCAGATCCACATGTGCGATGATCACCTCCACGTCACCACCGATGCGGAACTGCTCGCCCGCAGCAAGGATTGCCCCGTTAGCAAGAATCAATGGTGCAGCATCATAGTACAGCCGATCCCCATCACATCCACGCTGATTGGCGTAGAGATAGACACCGCCGCATTTGAGCGTTGCCTCTTGAATGAGCGCAACTCGACGATGAAGCTTGCGCAGCTCGTGGTGGCTCGCCGACGCGTTCAAAAAGACCTCAACACCGTCCAGTGCCATGGCAATGTGCGGCGCCTGGGCGGTGAACAGCTCCTCGCACATTTCGATGCCAATAACGGTGTCCTGCAGCGCAAGCACCGCGTCGCCAAACACCACCGTTTCGGTCTGCCCAAACGCCTTTAGTGTGTCAAACACCATGCGCGGGAGCACGAATGGCTCGCAGTGGCGCGGATTCATCCACGGCGTAAAGTAGCGATGCTCATAGTAGTTTCCGTCAGCGGCAAGATGCATCTTGGGTCGGATGAGGTAGATGCGGCCATCGAGAGCAAGCACGCGGCAGTTGTAGCGCACGGAGCGATGTACAGCCGGCATGCCAATGTCGAGCATGATGCCGTGCGTGCGTGGGTCGGACAGAAGCGCGACGAGGACCTGCCAGGCATGCAGGAGCGTGTCCGCCTCGAGGAAGTGGTCCGAACAGCCAAACCCTGTGATTTCTAGCTCGGGGCCGCTGCGGAGCCGCGCGCCACGCGACTTGGCCTCGAGGATGCTGGCAAGGATGCGCTCGCGATTGCCAGTAAAGTCCAGCGCGTGCTGGTTGAGCGTGCACGTGGCAACGGTGGAGAGATGGCTCATGTGCTTGGTTGGTCACGTGAGGACGCACACCTGAATGTCCGCTCGGTCCAGGTTTGCCGTCAAGGATCGCACCGGCCAGCCATCGTCCGCCTCCGGGGCCACCCCACCTGGGTCGGAGAGACGGGCGGCAGCACCCACGCGGGCTCAGCAGAATCTGCACACCGCTGCTGCGTCTACGCCTCCGCCAGCATCGCCCAAGAAACCGCTGGCTGGGCAGAGACCCGCCCCCGCCGTCACATCCTCGACCACGTCACCTACAGTCGCGAAGCAGCAACCGGTGGATGTGGAGAAGAATCTCAAGGCGTTGCTACAGATGGACACCTTTCAAGGCAGGTTCGACGCCGATGCGTTCGTGGAGCGTCTGATGCAGCCCGTTACCGACCTTGCTCGAGAGAATCCAAAGGGTGGGTGCTCGTGCTCTGCGCCTTCGTTCCACTACTCTGCACTGAGTAGACTTTGATCCAAAGCCGTTCATTCGCGTGTTTGAAACCTCCATTGACCGCCTCCATGCACTGCAGACACAGCTGGGCACCCACATCCAGCAGCTCCAGCATGACGCGCACCGCGCCGACACCGTCTTCCGAAAACGGGCAACCATGATGGACGATGAATTTACTGAATTACAGCGCGTGTTTGAAGACCTCGAGACCGGTATCACCGAGGTCGGCAGCACCGCCATCACCGTGGGTGAGCAGCTCGAGACTGTGGACAGGCAGCGCTCGCGTGGCAGCGAGGCCCGCGCTCTCCTGGGATACTACCTCGATTTCGCCTCAAGCGGAAAGGCTGCGTCTGAGAAGCTCGAGGATCTGCGGAACAACGGTGTCGATGGCCAGTTCCAGGTCGCTGTCATTTGCCGCCGACTGCTCTCCATCGCGAATGATGTCAATCTCGAGGCAACAAAGTCGGCGCGCGAGCGCATCGAGCGCTATTGTGAGCATTTTGAAAAGTCGGTCCTGGAGGAATTCGGCGAGGCATACAAAGCCGGTGATTTGGCATACGTCGGAATGTGCGCGCGCGTCTTGCTGGAATTCAATGGTGGCGGCAACTGTGTTCAGGTCTATCTCAGCCAGCATGGATTTTTCGCGGCGAATGCCGATCTGGTGCCAGACCTCGACAAGGATGACACCGCCACGCCCAGACGTGGAAATGCCCAGAAAGATATCCCTGAATGGGCCCGCGATCCCGCCCCTGTCGACAACAAACTGAAGCGGCTGCTGCAGGAAGTCGTCGATGTCGTGTACGCTGAATGGGATGTCATTGCCCGCGTGTTTCCCAACTCCATTGCCGTCATGCAGCTCTTTGTTCAGCGCATCTTTGCCTTCACGGTAAGTAATACTTCTCGCCATATTGCTGACCAACTGCACCACGCTACAGCTCCAAAACTACGTCGAGCAGCTCGTGGCGCGCGCACAAGGATATTCTCAGCTGCGTCAGCTCCGTGTTCTCACCGCTACCAAACGCGCCGTTGGAAAATGCGTACATGCCCTCAAGAAATTCGACGAGGATGTCATCCAGAAAGCAGACATCTACACTGGCGACTCGGGTCCCGTCAATGTTAGCGGCTCGGTCTCGTCCATCCTTGATCGCTGCCTTGACGATCTCTTCTCTGCCCATACCGACAAGGAGAAGTACATTGATGCCGAGCAAAAGGTGATCACTGGTGCGTATGGGGAGATCCTTGCTTTGTTCAAGGAGTATCAGGCCCAGCGTCGCGCAGTCCTCAAGAGTCAGTCGGTGCTGTTTCGCACGCTGAATCAGATCACCGATGCCACTGGGCAGTCAAGTGGCGACGGACCGCCAAAGATTACTGTGGCAGAGATTGAGGGAAAGTTGCAGGCCGAGGTCGCGCTAAAGATGCTGATGGTGCATGCTGAGGCGGTTGGACGGTGTCATGAGCTCAGTGCAGGCAGCGAGCTGTAAATATGCCAGCCCGTGACGTGTATATCTGACGCTGGTCACTGCTAGGACAAGGAATATGCGCACGCTGTTCAGACTGCTCCTTGAGTCCATCAACCATGCCTATGTCGACGTGGCACTAGAAACGTAAGCAGCGTGCCTCCATGTGCCTCGCCCATTTACGCTCACGCCCAGTGCTCTGGAGAACTTGCAACTGGCTGATGGCAAGACCGCCGAGCCTGTGCTTGACGAACTCGAGGTCATCGTCACTGCCGACCAGGTCGCACGACTGCTTCAATGCCACTTTGAAACCTCAGTACTACCCTTTCTCGCCAACTCTCCTGCCGTACTACGCGAGGTCATGGCTGAGAAGAACGCCCAGCTAGGCCAGATCGAGGCCAAATCGAACGCGCTCATGCACAAGATCTTGGATGTCGTCATGAACTGGCTGACGCAAATCCTCGCCAAGCAGAAAAAGACGGATTATAAGCCAAAAGATAATGAGATCGATATCATGTCGCTCTCGACCACGGTGAGTACTGTCTGGTGTTTGCGCTTCCGAACCGAATCGTGTCTAGCCATGCAATCAAGCGTGCGAATTTATTCGCAAAGTCCATGCGGCCGCCGTAAAACAGATGGGAAGCGGGCGTAATCTGGAAATCTTTCTCACCGAGGTTGGGGTATCATTCCATGGGTAGCCTCCCTGTCTTTGTTTCCTGCGCGCTGACGGGGCACAGGATGCTGCTGGATCACTTTAAAAAGTTTACAGTCAATGCAACTGGCGGGCTTGTCATATCCAAGTAAGCGTCCAAGCGCCTATACTCAATACCAATCTTTCTCCAGGGACATTGCGCTGTATCAAGAGGCCGCAGATAAATTCTCGCAACGCTTGATCAGCGACCGCTTCGAAATGCTTCGCGAGCTGGCTAATATATATCTCGTCAAGCCCTCGATCCTCCGCTCGCTCCTCTCTGAAGGACACTTGGGCAAGCTCGAGTACAAGACCGTGCTGCCGTTCTTGCAGATGCGTGAAGATTGGAGCAGTGCCAAGGTTGAGCGCGAACTGCGGTCGGACGTCGTAATCACCGCGGGTGATTTGTAAATATGTGCAGACACCAGAATGCGGTTGCAAATATAGTGGTGTATTCAACGTCGCGAATTTGCAGTACAGCACAGAATATACAGAGATAGCTAGAACGGTTGAAGAGGCAGCCACTGGTCCGACTCTGATCGCAGCGACACTATGCTTGGCAACGTGATGGGGCTCGGTCGCCGTGAGTCCATCGTGAGGTCGTCCGAGACGATCGAGGCCGGCGGGGATAGTGGCGGTACTACGCATTGGACAGACCAAAACCCGGGAAGCGCGGCCTTCTGATAAGGAGAACAGTGCGACTCGTGATTCCGGATAGGGGCCTGGGAGGGAAGCATGAGTAGCCCTGCGAAGGCGTCCTGCTCCGCGTTGGTCATCGACACCGGCGACATCCGATCGGCCAACAACGAGCAGTGATTCCGCTGCTGCCCGATCTGCGTCACCAAGGACCGACGCTGCTTGCGCACCACGCCAGCCTCGCCATCGGCGCGCAGTAGACCCATGGCCTTTGCCTTGTCGTGGATCCTCGCATGCCGCACCAGCTCATCCTTTCTCGCAAACTCCTTGCTGCATATGCCGCAGATATGCTCGCGGAGTCCAAAGTGGGCGCGGGTGTGGCGGTGCAGGTGCTCGCGACGGCGGAATGCCGCGGGGCAGTGCTTGCAGGGGAAGCGTCGCGGTGGCTTCTCCATCACATCCTCGGAGACGCTCAAAGTGCTTGAGATATCGAGTGGGGAGAATGAGATGACGGCAGTGGACATTCTGGGCAGGTCTGGCGGGGGCAGCGGCAGGTAGAGGAGGAGAGCATTGCGAGGCGGGAGCGCCGAATGTGGGGAAGGCCGGACAATCAGCGATAAGCGATAAGGCTTGTGCTTCATTGCCCCACAAGCCTGGCTCGCCTGTGATCACGTCAATCCATGCCTGCCGCCTCGACATCGCTTTAGCCATGTCTCCACGCGCACCGATTCCTCCTCGCAGCCGCGCCTCTTCAGCTCTTGCACGAGCATGTCCGCGGACCAGCACACTGTCCCGATCTTCTTTACAGCGTGCATCATCTGCTCAACTAGCTCCAGTCCTTTGCGCATTTCCTTATCTTTCGAACCCAGCCAGTGCTCCTCAATCGCTACGCGAGATAGCGGGTCTCTATCCAGCGCAGTGTTTAGACAGTGCAATGCGCGATCGGCACGCCGAAGGTATGCCATAACAAGGATGACAAACTCCTCCACAGCTGGCTCCATCCACTGATGCATGCGTCGCATGTGCGACGATGCCGCCAGCAGATCCTGATCGCCGACAGCGAGTTGAACCATCCTCGCAACAGCAACATCTCGTCCAATCATGGCATTTCCGCTGTTGAGAGCTTGCTGCGAATTCGCAGTTAAGGCAGTCCAGCAATCGCGTACGACGTTCCACTGCCCGACACGTCTCGCCGTTGTCATCCGTCGTTCCCAGTCCCGCCGTCGCAAGCCCCACACCGCCATTTGAATGTCTATTATGCGCAATATCCATCGATCGACCATTGTTCTCAGGTCTCGTCCATTGGCAAACGCAGCGCGGTTGGAGACCTCCAAGTTGCATCGCGTTTCTTGGAGCAGATATGTGATTCGACAGTACTGGGCTTGGGACAGATATGCAGCGCCTCCTGGAGTGTTTATCGCGTAACCCTTGAACGCGAGATACAAATGCCGCGCAGACGATATCGATCCATCTGGACGAGATTGCGAAAGCAGCGTGCAGAGCTGGTGGTAGCGCTCTTGACGCTGTCGCCGTTCCCCTGCCGCAACATCCCCGAATGAGCTGCATATTTTGCCATCGGTGGCGACGGTTGTTGCCTCTGGTAGGATGAAGCGACGCTGCCGTTTGTAGAGCTTTGCGGAATTGGATACCCGCGCGATCGACGGTTCCACGCGACCGGCAACGAAAGCACGAACTGCTAGGGGTTCGATACGGGACGTTGATGCTATGCATCGATTGAAGCGGGCTGAGAGAGGTAAAACGGCCGATCGGCAGTGCGCAAGCGTCATGGAGGAAGTGTTCGTTTCCGCAGTCAAAAGAGTAAGCGGGCAGCTCAAGGACATCATCCTCGCCTGCTGCTCATCAGCATAGTATTACTCCAACACACCACTTTCAATAACACATTCATAATCAGAGCAATTGGCAATACATCACTGCTGCCGCCTTGACAGTGCTACTTTGACATTCCTTCATCACTTCTGAGACATGGTCAGTCTATAAGATGTCACTACTATGCTCACCAAAGTGGGCGGCGTACTCCCATCCATCGTCAATCAGATCTTCCATCAAGTGAAAACACTTCTACAAGCAATATAGTGAGAATATCAAGAAATGGTAATGTTCCACAGTGGAGAAAGAGGCTCGCGCTACTTTAACTTGGTGATTGCCAGCTTTTTCCAAATATGAAATGGTCAACTTTGCTGGTTTTGAATCATCGAAAATGTTGCAAACCTTTCCAAACAATCAGATTATCATTTGTATCAGAGAGCATTCAAACCATGATCGATGGCGACTTGCAATGATGCTTTGTATCGCACCTGCACCCTGGTGCTGTCGATGACGTTTCCGATGGACGATCTTCAG
This sequence comes from Zoopage sp. CT-All, assembly GCA_004114245.1. Lineage (NCBI taxonomy): Eukaryota > Fungi > Zoopagomycota > Zoopagomycetes > Zoopagales > Zoopagaceae > Zoopage > Zoopage sp. CT-All. The sequence goes on from QZWS01000031.1 coordinate 25,479, forward strand.
GAACTATGAAGAATCAAAAGGCTCTAGCGCTCGTCAGATACAAACCCCTTTTCTCCCATTGCTGAAACGAGGGGGAGTGGATGACATCCTCGTGCAAAACAGGATATACAACGCTATATCTAGCATCGAAGAAGCGGCTATTCCGCTCGTCGGCAGCAGGAATATTACATGGCAAATCTTGAAAATGTGAAATCACGCTGCAGATAGCAATATGATCTGCTCCTCGCATAAGTTCCAGCCAGTGATGTAGAAGAAGTGGAGCATCCGGGTTGAGTGAGGGATCGAGGACAATGTATGCTGGCGGAGAGCCTTCCACGCTGACAATCAAAGCAACATGAGCGCCCCATTCAAAATGCTCCAGACCCGTTATGTTAATTGCTGATGATGGAAGCATGGGATGCATGATTTGTCCACTCTTTGAGGGAAAATTCAATGAGGCTCGGTAGCTGCCAAAGGCATAGATAGCTCGAGGCATTATCATCGATTGTGCAATTCGAGACCTCTCGGAGGCAGAGAGTCCATCATTTTTGGTTGTCGGATGCTCTGCAGCCTGTTTATCTGCAAGGAAAGAAGCGCGCCTTGATTCCGCAAGTGCCTGGGCTGAATGGTGCATGCGAAGATTGCAGCTGAAGTTTTCAACATCCCACGGCACGCAGCATGACACTTTGCAGAGCACCAAACCCTTCTTACATTTGCAAGTGGGAGGGTAATCCATTGGGATGCTGGGGGCGTCACGCAGGAAGCGGAAGGCTTCCATAACTGCTTCCAATGACCATACTGGGACAGACTACAGTTGCTAAGTGACTGGAACACATGGAGCAGAGCAAGACCAACTTTGAAAAACGCCCGAGTCAGCTCATTTGATGCTTGGGTCTGTAAAGGCATTGAGTTTTGGGGGGGAGAATAGAACAGGATGTACAATGTCGCGAGCAAGGGCTGGGGTCATTGGCACTTGCGCTTCCAAAGGTGAGAGAGTGAGCAAATCCAAAGACGAGGGCATTGCAGTGTTGTTTTCGGTGTAGGTTTTGAGGTTGTTGGGCTGTGCTGCAGCGTGTGATGATGATGTGAGTGGTGGTGAGAGGTTTTTAGGACCCTGCTTGGTGGTGTGCCAGCCTGAGCGTGTTGGACACCATACGGTATAAGCCGCTGAGTGGGTAATTTGACTGCAAGGCATACAGCTCTACTGGAAAGCCTGATGATGGTACGTGAATCCCGATGGGTGGCGGCCCCGGGACTTCTTCTCTCTTTTGGGGGCAACTTCCGCACTCAGATATGCGAGTATGTTGGAGCCCACTTTAGCTATGTTTTCATATCGCCAATGTCAGTCCCACTCAACAATTGAAAGGTGGTGAGAAGTTGCTGGAAATGTCAGCCTCATGGTAATACAGCAATGCGCCCTCATCCAATGCTCTTCGTCTAGGATCCTTCTGCTGTCCCACAGCACCTCCCGGTTTGGGACCAGATATAAAAATACAAATGCTTCCACTACAATTCAGCGGCTTGCCATTGCCTAATCCTCATCGCCAAATAAATCGTCCAAATCTTCGTCAAGCATAATGTTGCCGGCGAATCCATTTCCACCCGCGGCCCATTCACCACCCATTGGGAGCGTCTCCGTCCGTCGTATTTCGTTTTCCTCGTCCTCGTCCGTAGCCAAGTCATCATCGTCGCCACTGAGATCGGCATATCCCTCACTGCCGCTCTCTTCCCCATCCCCTGCTGGGCCCTTTTGCTGGCTCCGAATTTGAGCCAACCCAATACCGTCTTCGGCTAGCGGCCCCATCATTGTTGGAATCCGTGGGAGCGCCAGACCACCCGATCCAGGCATGGCCGTGCTGGGACCCGCTTCCTGCCCAAGCCCGCCAGCGAGCATCGCCATCCCAGAAAGCGCTGCCACCGCCCGCTCCTCTTCCGCGCCCTGACCCGCATTCGCAGCAGCGCCTCCCTCGCCGTCGTCGTCCACAATCTGCCCGATGTTCCGCGACGCAGCCACAATCTGGTCCATCTTGACCAAATAATTGATCCTCCACAACTTGCGGGGATCGTTGCGCAAAAGGTAGCGGAAGTCATCCAGGCGAACCCGGCCTCGTCGCACTGCGCCGGTGCTGGCCGAATGCACGCCATGGTGGGTCGGGATCTGAATGCGTTTGGCGCGCTCTTGTGCAACATGCGATGCTCCCAGGCACTACAGACAATAGCGTTAGCACCGTTTATAGATATGATGAACAGCATAAAAGTATAACGCACCAGGGCCTCGATGTACTCGATGATGATGTCTTCCAGCACAATGGCCGTGGCAAGGTGCTGCTGATCCTCGGGAACGTCGCCGCAGCCGTACATAATTTGCTTCACTTTAGACTCAATTAATAGTCAGGCGCGCGGCGGGGATTGGCTACGGTCGTTGGTGAAGGTATATTTCCGTGGACCGCGATGCTTGACATCGAGAAACATTTATTGAGAGGGGAGCGGGCGGATTGCCAAGAAGTCACGTAGCCTCCGACGCCCTCCAACATCGATTGCAGGTAGCACGCGAGAGGGAATTGGACCCTTCTAAGGAGGCCAGTCGGTCGTCTTCTCATCCCGACAGATTATCCAGATTCATTTTGAATTTGCTTAAAGTCTCCAATACCAAGTCTTTACTATCCTACTATGGTCAACTGCTGATTGGAAATGGACATGAGCTCCTTTATTTGCGATCAATGGCTTCTCTTGCAAGATTACGCCGTCTTACCGTCTCAGCTGAACCAACCCTTGATCACCTTTGCCGCATCGCGACAATCTTTTTCACTACAACCAAACGCAATCTGACGTTCGGATGGCTTCCTTTTTTTCTTTTCCGCTTGTGACTGCGACTCCTGAGCCTTGACTGACGGGCCGCTCGACTGATACGCGGACGGTGATCCCCTAGGCAACGGGCGGGACTGTGCATCTGGACCATAGCCAGATCTGCCCGAGGGGCTCTCGCCAGACCCTGGGAGGGCGGATCTTGGTGAGGCACTTGTCCCGGAAATAGTGGATTGCTGTGGAGCACGGACGGGCTGCTGGGTTTCTTTGGCAACAGGTGACGCTGAAGATGGCGGGGAGAACAACCCCCCAGATGGCATGCGAGACTGTACACTCGAGCTCTGGTCGGATCTGCCGGAAGGGTTCTTGCTAGAAGTAGATAGCGCAGATCCTGTGAAAATATATGTCCCAGAAACCATGGGCTGCTGTTGATCATAATGGCGCTGCCTTCCATTGTTCACCGATGACGCTAAAGATGGCGAGGAGAACAACCCCCCAGGTGACGAGCGGGGCTGCGCATCCGTATCATAGTCAGATTTACCAAAGGGATTCTCGCCAGACTTAGGTAGCGCGGATCTTGAGGAAACATTTGTCACCGAAACAGTGGTCTGCTGTGGAGTACGGACGGGCTGCTGGACTACGTTGTTCAGCGATGACGTTAAAGATGGCGATATGAACAGCTTCCTAGGTGGCGAGCGGGGCTGCGCATCCGTACCATAGCCAGATCCGACTGAGGATTTCTCGCTAGACTCAGGTAGCGCGGACCCCGAGAAAGTATTTGCCTCGGAAACCGTGGATTGCTGTTGGTCATGATTACGCTGCCGAGGTACTTTCAAATATGGCTCGTAAGTTGACGAGTAGGACAATACTGGCCGCTCCCTAGGTGGCGAGCGGGACTGCACATTTGGACCATAGCTAGATCCGACTGAGGATTTCTCGCCAGACTCAGGTAGCGTGGACCCCGAGAAAGTATATGCCTCGGAAACCGTGGATTGCTGTGGATGATAATTGCGCTGCCGGGTTTCTCTGTTCAGCGGTGGTATGTAAGTTGGCGAGCGGATTGGACCATAGTCAGATCCGACTGAGGGTGTCTCGCCAGAGTTAGACAGCGCGTCATTTGTCCTGGAAATCACGGGTTGCTGCTGGTCATAATTGCGCTGCCTTCCATTGTTCACCAATGACGTCAAAAATGGCGGGGAGAACAACCTCCCAGATGACGAGCGGGACTGCACATTCCAACCATGGTCGGAGACTGAGGACTCTTCATTAGTCCCCTTTGATGAGGTGCTCGAAGAGCTACTTATCCGGGAAGCAATGGACGTCTTGGAAGCAGTAGACGTCTTGGAACTCTCATGGGACGGCTTGAAGTGAGACCCCGAGAGGCGACGAAAGGGCAGTTTTGTCTCACTCTCCGCCGAATCCGCCGAATCCATCATCCCACGGCTGCCACGAAGGGGGACCTTGGTATCTTTTGACGGGTCATCGTCAGTCAACGCGTGACCCCAGGGGTTGTTCGCCCTGTCCGTCGAACTGTACATATACCCAGTTTTGCTCAAATGTGTATGACTGTTCAAAGCCACGGGCCCGGTCGGCACATTCGGCGGACCATCGCCATACAACTCGGGGAAACCCCCGAAACTGTTTAAATTGGTCGTCGCTGGCGGCATATGGCTGCTAAAAGTGGGGGTCCAGGGACCGGTCTGCATTATCGGCGAGCCATGGTTATCCCGAAAGAAGAAATCCCCGGCGTTGTTCGAATTGGTTACTGGCGGACCATAGCTATTCAATATGGCGAAACCTCCGGCGTTGTTCGATTTGGTCGTCAGCATTGGCGATAGAGCCACAGGTGTCGGAGCGTTGCTATTTGCAGCCTGTAGCGACGGCTGAGAATCGAAAAACTGGAACGAATACCTACCCTTTCCCAAATGACTCTCTATAGTCGCTATCCTTTCGTTGATTGGTGTGTCAGGTGGTATGTGAAATTGCATGTCTCCTACTTGGCCATCTATGACTACATAACGTTCCTTGGCAGGTTGCTTGCTCGAGGCGGCAGCGGGCGCAGCAGCAGCAATGGCGAGGGCCAGAGCAAGCAGGACGGTGGGAGATGCGTGCATGTGCGTTATGTCTATTTAGGATTGTTATGGCGAGCAGGTGAATGCAGTGGGGAGTGGAGAAGAGCAGCGTGGCGAATCGGGCCACCGTGCTTTTTGCTCCCGATCCCCACAAATGCCACTCAGGAATCCTTTCAACATGGATTACAAGGCCAGAGCTGTGAAAGACTGCAGCATAGGATGCAAATATCACCAAGGAAGAAGTGAGATATGTAAATATACTACATTGCCAAACCGATCTTTGCCCCTTGAGCCAGACAGCATGATAAGATTGCTGTAATATGGCCTTCTAAAATATTCGTATTACTTTGACTAGCCCTTATAATGTAGTGATCCTCTACTAGAACACGCCAAATCACCCAATTTCATCATTTGAAATGCCATTCAATGGCCTACTCAGTCAATGCCGGAAGGACAACCCCGCGACAGTCGCCAAATCCAACAATCAACCCGTCCTTCTCGCAGTAGCCAGTCATCACAACCTCATCGCCGTCCTCGATAAACTTTCGCACTACGCCGCCTAGCTTGACCTCACGCTGGCCGCTCCACGACAGCTCCAGCATGGAGCCAAACGAGTCCTCGGTTGGTCCGCTGATGGTCCCAGTGCCGCACAAATCCCCAGGACGCATATTGCACCCTCCAACAGAGTGGTGGGCAAGCTGCTGGCGCATGGTCCAGTACATGTAGCGGAGATTCGACTTGCACACGGTGTGCGTTTCATCGCTGCCAGATGGCTTGATCGCAGCCTCGAGCTTAATATCGTACGCGCCATTGTTGCATTCGGCCAAGTATGCCATGGGAGCTGGGTTCTGGACCGGGTGCGGGCACTGGAATGCTTCCAGCGCGTCCAGCGTGACCACCCACGGACTCACCGTGGTTCCGAAATTCTTGCCGAGAAACGGGCCCAGCGGGACATATTCCCACGCTTGGATGTCCCGCGCACTCCAGTCGTTCATCAAGACAATGCCAAAGATGTGCTCATCGGCCCGGTCCATGGGAATCCGCTCGCCAAGCGCGTTGCCGGGGCCCACAAGGAAGGCCATTTCGAGCTCAAAGTCCAGCCGCATTGACGGCCCAAACGTCGGCACCGATGCCGTCGGCGGCTTCCTCTGTCCGCATGGACGACGAACGGGGGTTCCCGACACGACGACCGACGATGCACGGCCATGGTAACCAACCGGGAGATGGGTCCAGTTGGGCATGAGCGCGTTGTCTTTTCCGCGGAACATCACCCCGACGTTGGTCGCGTGCTCCTTGGAGGCATAGAAATCGGTGTAGTCCCCAATCCTCGCCGGGAGGTGCATCGCCACCGAGGCGTCGACTGGGACAAGCAGGGCGGTGCGAAGGGACGCGTTGTCACGCAATGTGGGGCAGTCCCCGCGAAGCAATTCCTGCAGCCTCGCCCTCACAGCGCGCCACACCGGCCTCCCCATGGCCATGAAGTCGTTCAGCGCGTCTTGGCTGAACGTCTTGCGGGTATCAAAGGCACAGGCACCATCGAGCAGCCCGGCGCTGGCAGCTGCGGCCAAGTCCAAGATATGGTCGCCAATGCGCACCCCTGCGCGCCGAGTTGGGTCCGCTGCGGTGCTGAAGATACCATATGGGAGGTTCTCGAGCGGAAAGTGCGAGCCGGCGGGGACGGGGACGAACGAAGAGAGCATGGCAGTGGCAGCGGCAGTGGCAGTGGCAGCGGCTTGACGGGCTGAGAAAAATGTCGGCGGAGAAAGCGGCGGAAGGAGAAATCCCAGCATCTCTGTGAGTAGGAGCTCTAGCTAATCTGAATGTACTAGGAATAATGCTGTTGTTGATTGGTCAAGGCTGGGTGAATCTGCAGTTGCAGGTGTGCCTTAGAACTGGTCTCCATCCACTATTGCTTTCATCGCGAAGGACTGCTGCGTCAAGCAATGCAATGATGCATTTGTGGTGGCGCGGAACTTGATTGCCATATTCTCCCGTGGCAAGGGCATCAACAGCCATCGGTGGCCAGCATGGCGATGCCTTAAGCTGCGCTTGAACTAAACCCAGACTCAACTGTTCAGACACCCATACCTGTGCATTGCCGGCTTCACATTGCAACAACTGCTCAGGCAGCCACATGGCGGCTGGTGACAGACGTCTCGCGAGCAAGGGCCTTCTCGCGCTTGGCCATGGCCGCCTGGCTCTTGGGGCCCATGATGCCACCACCCCACTGGCGCCTGTGCTCCTCGAACTTCTCGTTGTAGTTGGCCTTGATGGCGGAGACAAGCGCCACGAGCGCAGTCTTGTCCTCGGAGCGCACGTCAGTGATGGCGAGCGCGGTGGCGGTCTTCTTGTGCACGACTGTGCCGAGACGAGCCTTGCCCTTGACGATGCAGTACGGGACGCCCATCTTGCGGCAGAGCGCGGGCAGCCAGAGCACGAGCTCGATCGGGTCAACGTCGTGGGCGATCATCACGAACTGCGCCTTCTTGGACTCGACCAGGGAGGTGATGTGGTTGATGCCAAACTTGACCACGCACGGCTTCTTGCCGACATCGACCTCCTTGCCCTCGGCCTTGGCCTGGGCCATGGTGTACAGACGCTGCTTCTTCTCCTGGCGCGTCTCGGGGCGGTACTTGTTCACGAGCTTGAACAGCTGCACGGCGGTGTTGCGGTCCAGCGTCTTGGTGAACTGGTTGATGGAGGGCGGCACCTTGAGACGGAGCTTGAGGATGCGGCGCTGGCGCTGGAGGCGCACGTACTGCGGCCACTTGGTGAAGCGGGTCAGATCACGCTTCGGCTGGATGTCCTGGCCGATGCCAAAGTTGCGCGGGCGGCGCTCGAACAGCGGGTTCTTGGCCGGCTTCTTGCCCTTGGTGGCCGTCTTCTTCCCAACGGTCTTCTTGGCGACAGACGAGGATGGCTTGGGCGGCTACAGGTGACGAGTCAGCAGGATGGATTGGGAGGTCTGCATCATGGCGTGGGTCATGCTCGAAGCAGTGACGGCCGAGGAGGCGCGCGGTCATTGCCCGGCGCCTGCGGCCCCGCTCCCCGAAGGAAGCGAGGCACGGCAGACGCACTTAGCGGCTAGCATTGGCTTCCGTGGCATGTATACAGCGACATGAACCAGCCAATCCGCGGCTGGGATGCGTACCATCGCGATGAAGGTTTGCAGCAGGCAGCGAGAGGAGGAGACAGAGGCTAGCCGAGCGGTCAACAGGGTGTTTTCTACCAGGGGTCTGTGAGCAGTCAATGCCATGTAGTCTTGCTAAATTACTTGTATTATAGCATGTCTTCCTATATTCCAATGCATCAGAATATCGAAATCTTATAAGAATGGATAAACTAAAGTGGAATATGTGGTATTGGGTGGCAGAGAGCAGGATTATTTAAGTCTATATATTTCCACTACAACATAGGGTAGAAAAGGGCTTTTTCTAATCTAAAATATTATATAAAGCCTTGATAATTTGTATAGCATTAAAAGACTATATAAAATAATTTAACTTGTATTATCCTCCAATTGTCAATAGCTGAGCTTCTAGTTTACTAACTTTTTAGCTTTATATGCTATAAGGCCTAGATAGATAGTGTGGTGTTGAGGCAGTGGGGAGCAAAATTAATGGAAGTCAATGTATTTCCATTACAACACAAGAAAGAAAAGAGGCATTTCTAATTTGTCCATGACAGATGATAGTGTAGAGCAAGTATTATGATTGGGTCCTGACAGAGTAGTCTCATCTTTTCTCTATGTAATATATAAGTTCTGCAGACCTACTCTTGCCACACCTATGCTACTGCTTTTGACAATCCATTATATTTATATTTGAGCAGAGACTGCTAACTACAATCCCCTGCCAGCATTCCTATGCACCATCATATATAACACACCTTACAGATACACTAATCTTATACTATCAGCTGCACCTTAAATTTACTTCAACTCAGCATCAACAGAAAGACCAACTTCTCTGACTGCTGATCAGTCATCCCAGTGCAACCACTCTCCTGGGTATTAGGTGACTGGGCCCTCCCATGCACAGTAGCAGGCGGTGGAGATGGCTTGCGGCATTTTCCCGTAAACCTGAACGCCGCTGCCAAGATGGAATAATTCATATGCACGCGAGTCTCACACCTCCCAGCGCCGTCGCCACCCCGCCGCTCTCATCCCATCCTCCGGTCGCGCTACATCTGCTGCCGCTCGTTGCCACTGCTCACCACGCCTCCGGCCCCGCCATGAAATTCCTGGAGGACGCGACGCTGGAGCGCATCACCGCCGAGCTCAACTTTGACGCCTCGGATTGTCGCATCCTCGGCCGTGTCGAGGCATACTCCTGCAAGGCCGCCGGGGCAGACAAGAAGCTGTATAAAGTCATCGAATCCCGCTACGGATCAGTCTCTACTGCAGATGCCCGTGCTGCAGCCGCCGTCGCCAACCTCGGACTCTCCCCGCCCCACATCGCTCTCATGCCTCCTCACAGCTCGTACAACCCGCACTACTCCATATCCCCTTCCCGCGAAACCATCATGTCGCCGTTTGGGCCCATGCAGCGCTCCACGTCGTGGAAAACACTGTACTATCTCATCGCCACTCTCAACCTCGCATTCCCAGACTATGATTTCAGCGAGCTCAAGCCCGAGCAGTTTGCCAAGATACAGTCGCCGTCGGCCGTCATCAACGCCATCAACACGACGCTGGTGAATATCGGAAAAGGAAAGCTGATCTCGGATCTAGGGCTTTGGGACGCCATCGACTCGAGTGTGCTGATCGACGAGTGCGACATTTACTCGTTCACGCCCGACGCCGACTCGGACCCGTACGGCGGCTCCATATGGGCGTATAATTTCTTCTTCTTTAATCGAAAGCTGAAACGAATGCTGTTTTTGTCGCTGCATAGCGTGAGTTTCAATTCCACAATAATCGAATCTTCACAGGGCTTGAGCGAGAGAAGCCAGAGCGGCTCGGTCGGTATCGACAACGATCTGTACGTCTTGTCGCTCCTGTTATTTGCGTGTCCTAGCCCTGAATTTGTAGAGGGTTTGCGTACGATGACTACGTCATGGCAGATATGGAGTTTTAGGTCATTCAGTGGATTCCCGATGTAATGTTCGAATGTATGTGTAGCAGTCATGGCATCGCTACGTCTTTTTCTTCACAGACGGCGAGAACGTGGCGGGGACCACATGCTACATCCAGAACTTTGACGCCTTTGGGGACGTCGACGCGCGCTACATCGGAGCCGGAATCGCGGCCAAGGCAATCCGAGCCGCCATCAAGCCCCAGGGAGTACAGCAGGCCATTCGACGAAAGGGCCATGGCATAGTCAAGTCCCGCGAATATTCTCGTTACGTCTTTGGGGAGCTGCTTTACAATGCGTGGGGCAAGGGAGGCGGGGTCATTCGTGGGCAGTCCAGAAAATCCACAAGTATACACACTGCCGGATTCTAGCACGAGTACATCAAACGGCGAGATTGAGAGGTCAGTTCTCTCTAACCTGTTTTAAAGAACGACGCAGTGGTACCGGCAGTGAAAAGTTCCACTCTGCTGTCGAAACTCGACATATCCACAAGTCGAGGCTCGAGGAGCTTGAAAAATGTCGGTCGCGACTCAGTGAATAGAAGCATACCCGATCATATTTGTCGCCGAGAGCACATTGCCCATACTCGCAGTTGCCCCATGTCCACATCGAACCATCGTCGCACGCAGCGAGGGAGAAATCGGAGTAGGTGGAGACGGACAGCACCCGTTTGTTCAGTAGTTCTCCTCCAACGCGCGCAAACTCGGCGCGCCCCTCGTCATCCCCGAGGCCCAGCTGTCCGTCAGGACCCCATCCAGAAGCATACAGTGCGCCTGTAGTCGTTAATACGAGGGTGTGGTCGAAGCCGCAGTGGACGCTTTTAGGCGGCGACGGCAGTGCAACCTCGGCAAGCACGGGCATTGCGACGTCCGTACGAGACATCCCAAGCTGTCCAAGCGAATTGCTACCGCACATATACATCCTGTTTATCCCTGTAGTTAGCTGTTCAATTGGTACTCAAACAGTGGGCACGAGAGCAGACTCCCACCTAGACGGTCGGCAACGATGAACGCGGAATGTTCACGCCCACACGATATCGAAACCAAGCTTCCATAGATGCCGCTCGACGTCACAACTCCTCGACCAACGTCTCCCTTGCTTCCTAGTCCTACATTCTGGCCGTCAAAGGCATTCAGACTCGATGTCGTCAACATACCAAGCTGGCCAGCAGAATTGATGCCGAGTCCCACCAGTAGCCCGCCGCCTCCAGCTGCTCGCTTTCGACGCAAGCCGATTAATGAAAACCCGTATCCAGAAGCAATAGCGTCAAAGTCTGAATGGGCTTCTTCGCCGACGGTATTCTCCAAGTCAGCGCAAAGATTCGCCAGGCGCAGCCGCTGAGGACTACGGGCCGCCGCAATCCCCATCGCCACAACGGACAGATCGCGCCCCCAACCATATAAGGCCGTTTTCCGCGAATTCCAGCGGCTTGCAGCGTTGGAAGCCAGCTGTCGTCGCATTTTCGTGCAGCCCGGCTGTCGAAATCGCAAAATCCCGTGCTTTTTCAGCTGCGCAATATCCACGACCATGTCTGGCGAGGCCCTGCTGTTTCTCTTCGCGGTGCTCGTCTCTGCCGTCCTGCTCTTCGGCATGGTCTTCTACATCATCATGTTCTCGGATCTAGAGTGCGACTACATTAACCCCATTGATCTGTGCAACAAGCTCAACCAGTTCATCCTGCCCGAGTATGCCGTCACCGCGATCCTATTCTTCTCGTTTCTCTTCACCGGCTCATGGATCGCCATGTTCATCAATCTGCCAGTCATGTTTTGGAACACGCAAAAGGTGGCGAACGGACGGCATATGTACGACGCAACGGATATATTTCGCACGCTGGGGATGCACAAGCGCGAGGCGTTTGCCAAGCTAGCGTTTTATCTCGTCTGCTTCTTCTACTACCTCTATCGGTATGTCCACCCCTGCTGTGTTGCTGGAGTACTGATGCATGCATAGGATGATACTGGGCCTGATTCAGGACGCATGAGATGTGCTGGGTGGGTGAGGGATAGGTGGGAGGATGGTTGTCGGGAACATTTGTGTTCAAAATCGCACTTGTTTAGTCTGGGTATAATATCTGTGTTCACAAGCGGAAATACCGAGGACGATTAAAATGTAAGATGCTCTTGCAGCCAGGGCAGCGTGAGTAGCGCTGGCTCGTTCAAACTTAGGGTCTGCGGCCGGGTGAGATTGCTTGCACTCGATGACACAGCGACTTGCCTTGTTTACACCCTGTCTC
>QZWS01000032.1:0-37221 GCA_004114245.1 Zoopage sp. CT-All
GAGAGACGTTGAGAGAGACGACGAGACCAAGAGACAGATCGTGCCTTCAGAATCCACGCTTACAGCTTTTATTACTAAGAACCTTCCATGAGGAAAATCTAACAACAATGCACTTCGCTTCCAAAGTACTTCATGATAATCGTTTACCTACAACCGATAGAAAAAACGATGATATCGAGTTAACCATCCGCTTCTTCCGTTGAGAAGATGTACACAGGAAGACTTTTCGCCTGTTTTCTCCTCGTTATTGGTGTTGCTGCTCATCTTCCAGACATGCTTTTGAAAGGTGGTGTCTGATAAGTTCCTAATGGACTGGGCCTTTATCACTGCATTTATGCTAGACGGATATGAATATCAAGAGTCTCGCAACTGACATGAGGGTACCGCCATATGCCATTGGAAGACATGACGAGGGTAGTTCAGTGAGAAATAAAATTCCTTGAAGCAAAAGAAAACGTATCGCCAGTATTGCATCTGCTCCGCCATTGTGTGCTTCGCCATCTCAAGGAAGAGATGCAAATCTTATGGTTGGTGTAACACATGCTATGCACAGCATATTCACGCACATTCCTTCTCAAGAGTTCCATTTGAGCATCACGGGTCGATTTCTCTCTTCTCAACCAAATACTGAGCGATATCTATGCCGCGGGCACCATTATAAAAAAACATCTGATCCTAGCCATCCGGCACAGTTTGGAGTTCCAGCGCCCTATGTGTAACAAAGACTGGAAGCAATGGCGAATGGTGAAGCATCATCGTCGTGCATGATTGTGTTGAAAGCAGCTCGAGCCTGCAATTCGATCTACTTCCCAAGCACAAAAACGCTATAAGTAGGGCAATTTCCAACAAGAAGCACAAGTCCATCCTCCATCTTTTCCTCACTCTCAACAGTAAAGATCTCGTCTTACTCCTAACCCCTATGGCATCCTCTACCGAAATGTAAGAGGTGTTTCTCGTGTGAGCCAACATTAAGTTCTTGACGCTTCACTAATGTCCTTTGACTAATCTTGTGTGAATCTAGGAGTACCGAGTTCGCGCAATGTGGCTATAGACGATTGGAGCACCAGTGCGAGGAAAATGGATTTCATGACACCAGTGGTTACTGCACGTTCCATCGCAATATGGATAAGCGCTCGAGGTATGCAAAGGACAACGTGCCTAAATGGATCACTGGACCAGAGGCGCAGACCAAAGTCGTGAAGTTGATCGAGGAAAAATTCCAACATCAGTCCAAGGAAAGGCATTTCGAGAAAAAATATGAATCGCTTCTCTCTCGAATCGAGAATCTGGAGAAGGAGAAAGTGGATCTTCAAGCCAAAGCCGATAAGCTGTCTAAGGTCAGACAACAATTCAACGCGACAGAGGACGTGCTGGCGACCCTCCAGAAAATGATGGGTGCCTTGAAGGTCATGATCGAAGAGGAGGATCTTCCCTCCCCTCAGGACGATCTTTCTTCCCCACAGTCCGCTCTTCCTTCTCCTCAGGTGGATCTTTGTTCTCCTCAGGACAACCTTCACGCTCCTCCTCTGAATGAGAAGGAGCCCTGATATTTCGCCTTCTTCTCTTTAGTTCAGTGGATAAATAAAATGCCTATTGGTAGTGGAAAGGTGCTTACGCTTGCCTCATATAATGCCAGCTTGTCTCGACCTCACTCGCCTTGGGTCCGACGCAGTCAATCCAGTTCGTTAGTGATGGGTGTCCTGCAGAATAACTTTGTATTGAACCCTTGAATGCAGGAAACCGTCTGGAAAAATCTCTATCAATGCCCACTCAAGACCGTGTCGCATCAGCCTTTCCTATGTTATTACCGGTTGTAGACAGTTTTTTGGTGATTCTAGATGGTTTTTTTTGTACCTGCATCGTCATTTATCCCCTCCACAAAACTTGCTGAAACTATGCTATGGCACCAGATATTGAAACTGCCTTGTCGTTTTGTTCAACAATCAAAGCTGCAGCCATGGCCTTCAGACATCATTCGAGAGAAAAACGAAACTGTAGTCAAGGCTTTATCCATAGCCGTAGCAACACGCGAAAACTAAAGCATTCAATCCAGGACTGGTGAAGAAAAAAAAACATCTTTGAAAAAGTCTTAACATAATCGACCTTTGAGGTGTTGTGGCATGGTCTCAAATGTGTAGCTCAGGCATTGAGTTGTGCAAGTGGGGGTTTATTGTTATAAAGGATGCGTTGAACACTATACATACTTGAAGCTCGGAGGCGATATACGAAACAAACAATATATCGCGCCAAGTTCGATATCTCATTTCATACGTTGCCATATACGATTGATATGCCATAATGAAAGAGAGTCAACATGAAGAAAAAGAAAAGTACGCCGGTTAAGAGGAGTGCTACCAACGGTAGAATAGTCCAGCGCCGCAAAGGATGCAATGGCTTATGCTTGACAAAGGCTGATGCTTGACAGGGGCGGCCGGCTTAAATTTGTCCCTTGATATCAATCATTTGATACTTTTTTCCTGCTTCTAGGACGGTGAGCAGTGCCATCTTGGTGTCCAGATGTTGATGCTGCTTCCTGCCCTTGGCTTTGTCTTCGTCTTGGTTCAAAAACCGAAGCACCCCGATAGACTTCAAAAAATCAATGCACTCGACTTCATCTGCAAAGCCCAAAGTTGTAACAAGGAAGGATACCTCGATCGAAGGTCGATATCTATAAAGGAGTGAACGTAAGGGTGAGCGACCTCATGAATGCCCTGTCAACAGCTGCTCATTCATGCCAAGTCTCTGTACAAGGACAAGTGACTTACGCTTTGCAAATCGTCTTCATGGCTTCGACTCGCTCTCGTTCAACAAACTGATCCATCAGATATCCTCCCATATTTGGAGCATTAATGTAGAGCTTGAAGAACACATGGTAGTTGGAGGACGCCAATGCGGTGCGCACTTGAAGAGCGTGTTTAACTGCTGGGTCCTGCTTTTGACTGGGCGTCAGGGAGGCCAACATAGCAATGATATCTACACGTAAAGCACTGTGGGTTAGCGATATTTTCATCTACACGGAGTTGAACGTGACTAGAGCAGAGCATACCTGATGGATTGCGCGTGTGAAGGAGGTACAGGATACGGTAGGCGGTAAACTCCATTACGTGACCTCTCAGATTGTATCCATACAACTGCTTCAGCTGCGTTTGGCACTGATTGTACTCGCCAAGATCCCCCTTCTCAAGAGCGATTCTTGCATGAATTTCGTATACGGTCACCGTAAATTCATTCTTGATGCGCTGAACCTAGTTTTGCGAACAAAAGGATGAAAGTTGAGTACAGCAGCACAAAATAAAATTCATAAACATCAAGTACCGCTAAGAATGCATTCGCTCTTACTGTGAGGTCTTGCCGGACACTCTTGAACTGATCGCAAATGTACGCATAGTTCTGGTCCCGGCGCCACTTGTCCTTCAAAAGCTCAAGGGTCTTTTGCAAAACGTGAACAGGTCGAACGGTAGCTGGATCTGGCGCCTGTTTTTTTTAAACAAGTAGGATTTGTATTAGCATATAATTCCCAAGTTCATTCACTGCCATCATCCCCATAATGTCAACTTACAGAGGTGAGTCGCAGATAGTTCTTCTCAAGAGCTTTGCTAGTGCCGACGATAGTATACTTGTCCCAGTCAATAACATCGCCGTTATTGACAGGTAAAGCGTACTCCACGCGGAGAGGCTTCTTGACAGGAGGTTTATCAGAGAGTTGATCCTCGAAACGACGCATCCGCTTTTCTCGTCTCGCGCGCTCCTCAGCACCCATTGTCAAATCTTGTGCTGGAGGGCTTCGGCTGTCATAAATAGGCAAGAATGGGATGGATGTAAGTGAGGTGTGGCATTACAAAGCGTGTACACTACAATAGTATGGACGGCAAGTTATACCTTCGCTTTTCGCTCGATCCGTTCGCTCCATTCTTGCTGGTGTATTTGCTATTATAAAAGCAGAAACGATAATGTGTTCTTAGTAGTTAGTACATCGAAGCGTATTCCACAGTCGGAAAAAATAGCGAATTGCCTTACCTAGGAACGGGCATCTTGTCCCAATCAATCTCCCAAAGAGTTCCCTTGCTATGATGTCTAGCAACCAGGTTCTTCAGCTCAGTCTGAGCATCATCACGATCCACATCGTCAATGGCCTCAAACACTCTTTGTACATAGTCCTTCAACGACTGAGGCCAGCCCTCCTTCGACACACCTGCGGGAGACGCAGGTCCTCGAGACTCAAGAACGTTCGTAGTTAATGGCTTAACTTTTTTGGACTTGACCGACAGATACGCGGGTTCTAGAGAATGTGAGGAGATATTATGAAGCGAGGTGCGGAGAGGTATCAGTATCGGCGTTCATGAATGTCGCGCAAGGAGAACAAAAGAGAGAGCGAAGTGTCGCACTTACTCTCTGCGCGCGTTTGCGTCATGTTGCTTTCTCTATAAAAGACACGAGAAACATGATGAGCGAAAATAAGCCTTTTCAACAGAGCAGATATAGTAAAAGTGGTTGATAAGTTTGGGTAATTACCCTGTTGGGGGGCCAGTGCCGTTCAAGTGCGTTTCTTGCAGTCGATGTTGGACGTATTGTCTTTCCTGGTCCACTTGGTTCTGCTGCGCATCCGCCGCAGATGCGCGCTCCTGATGTAAGCTATAAGAAGAAGGTTGTTGTGGCGGAGGCCTGGGATGTGCCTGGTAAGTATAAGGATAAGAGGTTAGTGCAGGGCCAGGCGCTTGTGGCGGGGGCTGGGTCGCTTGAACTGGTGCTGGATAAGCAGGATGCTGGTAAGAGGGATGGGTCTGAGGCTGAGATTGCTGAGGGTAGTAAGCCTGGTAACCGGGATGGTTATACGGCGCCAAGCCAGGAGCAGCTGCGGGGGCGGCTGGAGCGGCCAGAGGAGCCGGTGCCGACGAGGATGCCGATGGAGGAGCAGAGTAGCCGTACTGAGCATAGTAGGCGGCATACTGCTGTGCATACTGCTGCTCGGGAGTCACGGCTGGCTGCTGCTGATACTGCTGGTAGTATGCAGAGTAGTCAGGCGCAGCGGTGGTTGCGGGTGCGACACCAGGCGGTGGTGGTTGCTGATAACCGGGGTTAGCTGCAAGCCTTTTCACATAACGTAGCGAGAACGAATTACAATGATGGTTAGCACGAGAATGCGAGAGCGACATTGTTGGTTTTTTTTTACATCAAAAAGGCAGAAGCACGGAACAAAAGAACATAAGAGGAAGAGAGGGAGAGAGAGAGGGCTTACCACGCCTGGTAATCTTGAGCGTACTGCTGGTACTGCTTGGCGTAGAGGGCCGCAGCGTCCTGGTCAGCGGTGCCGACTTGGTGGGTCTGGTCCGCCATGAGGGGAGAATGAAAGACGGAGGGAGGTGAGAGACGGTCGCGAAAGAGACGACTACTATCCTCGGCAGAAGGCTGGCTCACTCGGCGATGAAGGAAGCACAAGCGACAAGCGACCTGAATCGATGGGAATCAGGTGGGCGGTCACTTCTGGGCGTTGGGGGGAAAACAGTCAGTGTGCGGCACAAGCGAAATGGTTACGATACGCTTGTGGGTGACAGAAGGCGTTCTTGACCGCAGAAGAGAGCAAGGTGTGCTGAGTGAGAAAGAGAAAGAAAAAGAACAGAAGAGAAAAAGAACGCGGCTCCCAGAACGAGGAATGAGAATGAGAATGCGAATGCGACTAAGTGGCAACTGGAACAGACTGTGCGGATGCCTCAGGATGAGTGCGTGTGAGTGAGAGATTAAAAAGAGAATATGAAGAAGCACCGGTCAAACAAAAAATAATTGCGTTCTGGTGGCTTGGCTGTGTCGGACACTCGCCTCGTGAGACCAAGCAACCAAGCTGCAGGAAATACAACAGCAAATATTGTATGCTCGACATTCCTCGACATTCCCGGACTCAACCCTCACCGCCATGTCGTTTCTATGCATCTGGACAAGGCACCCCGCCTCTCAGGCCAGGATACTGACACGCCCTAGGGTGGTTCTCCCATATCAGCTGGGGGCACTTTCATTCACCAGTATGGCCAAGCAGAGACCTCGGACTTTTGACTCGACCAGTCATAAGAACAAACCAGCCGTCGTCGACCCTCGTCTGGATGCTGCAAGCGCTGTTTTGACACCCACACGGGACTGGAACAAGAAGAATCTCATCGGCCTCAGCCTCGACCAGCTGAAGAGCGAGCTGCAGTCGGTCCCAGGTGTCAAATCCTACACTGCCGCGCAGATCTGGAGATTTCTTTATCAGCGAGGTGTCACAAGCATCGACGAAATGTTCAATATCCCCAAGGCGGTGAGGGACGAGTTGCAGGATCAATACACAATCGATTACGGCAGAGTTGTGGTGAGTTTTGATGTGACAAGTACCTAGCCCTGCTGTCATAGATGCACTGGTACAGCGCTCGCATCCTCAATTCGCTGCTAACGACTCACTCTCATCGGATTTAGTCCGACCATACATCACCCATCGACGGCACAAGAAAGCTGCTTGTTGGATTTCAGGACCCAAAGGCTATGGTCGAGTCGGTCTTTATTCCTATGAACGGCCCCAGGGGAACCCAATGTATTAGCAGTCAGGTCGGGTGCTCTCTGGCCTGCACATTCTGTCACACCGGCACCCAAAAGCTATTGCGGAACTTGACTGCGGGAGAAATCGTCGGACAGTATTTGATCCCAGCCAAAGACTATGGAGACTTACCTCTGGTCAAAAACGCCCAGCGCAACGTCAGCAACATTGTCTTTATGGGCCAAGGAGAGCCATTGTATAACTGGAGGTAAATGCCTTTTCCTGTTAGACTTGATCATTGACATGACTATCTCACGAAAAGTATTTGTTAACCGTTTGTGAATGATTACCTCTATAGGAATGTCAAGCAGGCGATTGAGATCTTGACCGACAAGGACGGGATCGGGATGCCCAAAAGCAAGATCACAGTATCCACCTCTGGTGTAGCACCTGGACTATCCAAACTAGCAGAACTGGGAGGCATTGGACTTGCAATCTCCCTTCATGCAACCAACGACAAACTACGTGACGAAATTGTCCCCATCAATAGGTAAGGCTTGCAGTCTGTAATCTATGCTCTTTTCACTGGAGAATGCCCAAGAATAACCTAATGGCGTTTTCTCTTAGGACGTTCCCACTTTCAACACTATTGAAGGCTTGCAAAGATTACGCTAAAGCCATGGAGACCTGTAACCGTGACAGCCAGCGGATCACGTTCGAGTAAGTGCTCAAGGCAACGGATCATTATCACCGGGACGGCAGACATGGGCAACACTCTGACTCAAGCATGCTTTGTGCCTTTCTAATGTTAGATATGTTATGTTGAAGGATGTCAATGACAGCTTTCAGGAGGCGCGAGCTTTGGCCAACCTCTTGAAAGACGTTCCAGCGTTAGTGAACCTAATCCCATTCAATCCTTGGCCAGGCAGTCAATATGTCAGCTCTCCTCGAGATCACATTGTCGGATTCTCCAGGATCGTGGAGGGCCTAGGCGTGCCCACGACCATTCGTTGGCCAAGGGGCCTTGATGTGATGGGTGCCTGTGGGCAGTTGCGGACGAGTTACGAACAGAAAAGGGAGAGCGCGGCTCTCAGCGCCTGATAGTGAGGGGCATCCACCCTTCCTTGTATTTCTAGTGTACATTAGCGTGTGTGCGGATAGACAATAGACGATCAACAATGGAACAACGAGTTCTTCGTTGTTCAATATTTCCAGTTCCATTCTGCTCAGAAAATCAAGCCACTGAGTGCACGCCTTTCATCACTGGGTGATTCAAATGTTGCCTCCACCCCATTCCACTTACCCTCGGCAGCACATGAACCCACGAGATTCCAACCGGGACGAGTACCCGCCGTACGAAAAGAGGCGGCGCTACGAGGTGAACTAAGTGGGGACAGCCAACCAGGCACGGTCAGCATTACTGGCCACAGTCGCATGCTTACACAAAAAGCACATTGCTCTTGTTCGCCCACATAGACCGAGGCTGGAAACCCAACGAGAGCAATAGAAGACAGCCGCAACGAAAGAATTGTGGTCCTGGACTCGGACGGTGAGCAGCAGGAATACAGCGGATCGCGGAGAAAACACAAGGGCACTAGAGATCGATCCAGGTCTCGCTTTAGAGATCGATCGACAGCGAGATACCGATCCAGATCACGGGAGAGACATCACAGGTCCAGGTATCACAGCAAGGTCCGAGACAGAGACAGAGATCGAGGACGCAAGAGGGATCGAAGCCGACGCCGACGTAGAGATTACGACTCTAGCGACAGTGACAGTGACGATGGCCACTACCGAACCAGAGACTATGATAGAGATATCCTTTTCACATCGGAGGAAGACCTAGACGCGACTGATGAGGATAAGCAGGATCAAATTATGGATCGCCGCAAAAATATTTGTGCTCGATCTCGCTCCCAGGGAAGAATTCATTCGCGGCAGATTATCAGCATGGGCCCCCCTCTCACTCATCCAGTGCCACACACGGATAGCAAGACCTTGAAAAGAATGCAGGAAGAGCAGGAAGCATTTGCCCAGCAGGTCGTGGAGCGCGACGGGATCGCCATCTGGAGAGTAAGCAGAAGTCTTGTTGACTCCACAGTGACATTTTAAAACTGCTTTCACGCTAACATATCTTTCAACTCTCATTTGCTTTTAGGCGTGGTGCCTTGACCAGAAGTTTGAGGATGGCGACTGGATCACTCCCGATAAGCTGACGGCATACGTTGACTGTGAGATCACCTCGAGAGAGCGCTCGTTAATCCCGGCACAATCTGTAGTGGGGTCGTTTGTCCGGCCAGTCTTGCGCCTCTGGGGCGACCAAACGGCCGGCAAGTTTAGTGGAGGATCATCACACTCGGGCGTGTCTCGACTCCAGGAGTTCTCAAAGCAGATGCAGGCACTGGCTAAAAGTTCCTCCATCAACCTCTCAGCTCCGTCTTCATCACGTTCTGTGGCTTCTAATCCAACCTCTGGACTTGACAGGATGGAGGAGTCGGTCGTTTCTGATCTCAAACGGGCCCAGCTAGAGGCTAAAGCTAAAGGGGTCACAGGGATGCTCGTAGATCCACTCTTGGTCGGTCTTTTAATAGATCAAATTCACTTTATTCAGGCACTTGTCGCTCCGGCGTCTCCTGTACCTTCAGGATCTCGGCCCGCTACACCCGCTATTGCTCCTAGTCCACCCCATCACCATATGTCACCTTCACCCGTAACCGCAAGGCCAATCGCAAGGCCAACAGCCCGGACGAAAAGTCATCCATCCCAAAAAAACAAAACTGTAAGGTTCCAGGCAGACAAAATCGAAGTGCCTAAGTGGTACGGCAAGGAACGAATCAGCAAACTCAAGCCCGGGCGCGTCTATCCTATGAACCCTAATGTCAAAACGGTCCAGGATGTACTCGTGGAGTGGCTAGAAGGATTCGATGGCGCACCTTCCATTCAGGAGTTGAATAACAAATATCGTGCACAGTGGCGAGGTACAGACCCATCAGAGCAGAGGATGTTACTAGCCCGGAGCTGCATCGTTAGAGAGTTCAAGCGACTTGTCTTAGAGAGGGACAAAACCGAGACGGAGGCGTTGGAGCAGATGCAGAGAGATGCAGCAGGTATAAAGCTGCGTACTTATGCGGACAAAATTCGCTTGATATCCACTGAGCGAAAGCAAAGTCAAGAGTTGGCTGAGGCGTCCCGAGGTAGTGCTGTACCCAATACCGTTGCAGCTGGCCCGCCACGGGGTGGTAACAAGAACTATGAACTCGACGAGGGCGACGAAAGTGAAGAAGATAGCCTTTCGGAATCGAGCGGCACCGAGGAAAGTGATAAATCTTTTGAAGAGAGCAGTATCACCGACTCTACCTCAGGAAAGTTAGCAAGACATAACACGGCTCAGACGACCCTCCGCGACGCTCGACATTCAACCACGACGACGAAGGCCAAAAGTCAGGTCTTCCCATTCCCTGTCAACGATCTGGAAAAGGTGTGTGATATCTGGCAGGAGTGGCACAAGGGCTGGAATGGCGGTCCGCCTCTCGAGCAATTGATTGAGCAACACGGTCGGGTTTTCTACAGGAATCCGTTCACACGGTACAGGCACATGTTTTACGCGAAGCAAAAGATTGTCAGGATGTTGGACGAGTTGATCTCAGACGGGATCCTCACAGAGCAAGAAGCCATTGATAAGATGGAATACCATCGGGAAGGCAGAAGGCCACAAACTCTGGCGGCAGCTCTGGAGAATATAGACTGGACGAAGCCGCTGCCTCCGAACTATAGGCGGCACCCCACACAACAGCATCAAGCTGACACACAGGAGGAAACACAGCAACAACAGCAACCGCAGCAAAGGCATGAGACCACAGAGGACCAGCATAAGGGCTTCAACAACTTCTAAAGGATGATTCTCACCATGATGGCCATTCTTTCCATGGGTTTGATGATGAGCACGACAATCATCCTACATTTAAGGATATGGCGCGTACGGAAATCAGGTCTGAAATTGATTCCAGCGCCGAAGGGACCGCGCTCGATGTTACCTTCATTTCAACTCGCTCTTTTGAACAGGACAGCCTCATGACACCGCCCATCATGGCTTCTTACGCTGAGAGGCTTGAGCTCGAGACCTTTTCCGACACAACTCGCTCCTATGAACAGGACAGCCACATGTCGCCATCCACTTCGGATTCGCTTACAGCTATCAAGCCGGGTCTATAGGGTCAGACTAGCGATCTACGCACCTGAATTGCTGACTATCTCACAAAGGACTGCGTCGATGAAGAGATGGATCTTGGCTGCGCCTATTTCCCCTTCAACAGGATCAAGTGAACCCAGGAGTCCTATCCATTTTGCACCCATCAGCACGCGCTTTTTTGATGTAATTGCGTTGTAATATACCTTTTTGCTAGACTAAATAAAATGCAATTGCAGCATGTCAAACACCAGCGATGGTGTGAGGGAACACGGAAGGATGCAGGCTGGCATATTGATACAGCACAGGCGACCAAGCGTCTTGATTATGTTGACACAGTTGGAAACTCACAAGGGCTCGATAAAATATAATACACGACTCTATTCTTCCTTTCCCCATCTTTATTACTCTTGTGTTACATCGCCTTCCTTCTTGGCCTTCTTTTCCGTCTTGTCGGCCTCAACACCCTCCACCTCGGGCCGCTTTTTTACCAACTTCTCGCCAGTGCCAATAGCGTCCACGACAGCCTCCTCAGCACCCTCCAGGCGCTGATTCCGCTTTGTGAGTGCGGCCTCGACAACTAACTGCGCCTGGTGCTTCTCGGCCGTGCGCTTGGGCTCGTTTCCGAATGTGTCATGGAATGCCTTTGAGTGCTGACCGAAAGTACCCTCCTGGATAGACTCTCGCACATGCTTGAAGAATTGACCGAACTGGTGCATATTATGGCTATCAAAAGACGAGGTTGTGTGAGTAAGCGGCAGCTGGTGGCTCCATCATCACAATCTAGCACTCTGGCACAGCACTCTGCTTTCACGCTGGTTTTTTTCCTGCTTACCTCATCAGAAGGACTGTTGCCAGCATCTCGTGCGTCTTTAACAGATGGTTGATGTACGCCCTAGTATGCCTGCCGCCCTTGCAAGCATAACATTCGCAGCCCTCCATGATGGGTACGAATTTATCGCCGTGCTCGTCATCCCAGAGATTGATCCAACGATTATTCCTGCTGCTGCTATTGTTGACTGCATTAATAGACTCCGGAGACGGGTTCTCTCCAAAGCTATAAAGAGACGCCTTCCCGTCCTCAGTCAAATGATAGGGGTATGAGGTATCAAACAGGTCCACGCCGAGTGCGATAGCCTTCAGCACATCCTCTATCACATTTTGTAGAGTCAAAACTGTGTAAGTAGACTGCGTAGGTGTTCCCTGTTTTCGAACTTACAAAAACTTGTTGACGAAATCATGCGCTGTACCTGGTGTCTGCACTCCATAAACCATCCTGGGCTTTTGAGACGGCAAGTGCTCCACAGACGTCTGTACCAACTTCAAAATCTGATCCATGTCAACCGCCTCAGTCAATGCGCTCGTATCAATAATAAATCCATCCACACCTTCCCTCCTCGCGGTTTCCTGTGCGCTCGTGATCCGCTCCGCCTCGAGATGTGAGCCAAGCACATGAGCAAACAATGCCACCTCCTTCCATGGTTCCGTCGCAATGGGCACAATCTCAATCGGGGTTTCTGATTCTGCTACCTCCGTCGCCGTATCCTTGCTGGATGCCTGCTGTGCGTCACCTTCCTGCTGTTCCTGCTGTTCCTGCTGTTGTTGCTGTTGTTGCTGTTGCTGCTCCACGATCATGGCAGCCCGCTTCTTTTCTTTCCGCTCCCTCCTCCGCTTCTTCTCCTCGTCAATTCGTCGATCGCCCATTCTCCCGTCCTTTCCTTCCCGCTCCAGTAAGATCTGATCCAACCATTTGAGAGACCTTTCCACGCTCTTGCGTACACGCTTCTCTGCAGGAACGTGTTCTGAGTTCCTAGACTTTTCGACAATGTTGTCGGCGAGTGCGACCATGATATCGGGACGGTACTGACGCACAATCTGCAAATAGTCGTCCACCGTCAACTGACGGACTCCCTTGGGCGTTGACAAAAGAACGTAGCGATCTGTGTTGGGTCCTACGAGCTTTGAGGAGGTGGCGTCGGATGCAGAAGGGGACGCGAACGTTGAGAAGGACGAGTAGTCGCGCAGATCGCACAGGAGGATTAGGTCCTGAAGGTGAAGATACTCTGCCAGGGTGAATTTCGAAGCGCTGTTGAATGGGGATGTCAACGGCCATCTTGAAAACGACGCCGGCTGGTCGGGATGCCTGTTGTTTTTTGTTTGGCAAAGGAAGAAGTCATTATGCGTACACGTTAGGCACCTTCGAAGAAAGAAAAACTCACGAACACAGCTAACGAAGTGTGCTGGTTTTCCTCTTTCATCAAGAGGAGGGGGGTATTCGTCTTACAGAAGCTGCTCCAGAGAGACGCTGATGCCTCCAAAGTCTTGTAGACGCACGTTGTCGGGGGTGAGGTGGGGCACGGAGCCCTTGCTGGAGAACATGAGGCAGCCAGGCGTTTCGATCACTCGTTTCTGGCTGGTGGGGCCATGTTGAGCATCACTTGGAGAAGCGATCGAAACAGTTCCACGTCGCACTGCTGCTGCTGAGACTCCTGCTCCAGACTGATGGAGGTCGAATGTAAAGGTGGTCGACATTTGTAAAGAGTGGAGAGCACAGGCGAAATGTTGAATTCAAATGTTGATCAGCTCGAAGACGAGGCAGGTTTGCTTTTGGTTGTGGCTTGTATTGTATCAACCATGGCATGTGCACTCGAATTTTTATTTTTTGATATATTCGTTGAAGCACCGCATCTAGGCTGCATTAGTAGTCCGATGGGTCGTCTTCCTCCTCCTCGTCATCCTCTCCTCCAGGAGGTGCCTTGATATCATTCGGATCCTCGTCTTCCTCGTACTCTGGCTCGTTTGTTTTCTCAGACTCGTTTCCTATCGTCACCGTCGTCGAAATGGTTGTTGAAGGAGCTGTGTCGTCGTGCGTTACATCCTTGTGCTTCTCATTGTTGGAAGGGTTAGGCTGCTTTGTCTCGGCAGGAGGAGGTGGTGATGGAGGTGTGACAGGGGGCTTTTCTGGTGCGGGCTCCTCAAGCAGTGGGCGGCATGCCTGATGACACTTATCATAGGTATCCGCGCACTCGCCCATGCTATTTCTGGGGTCAAAGAGACACGCTTCCTCTGTGGTTAGACATTCTTCAGTGCAAGCCCTCTCCTCAGCAGCTATTTCAGAGTTGAAGAGTTAGAGAGAGAGAGAGAGAGAGAGAGAGACAGCCTCGGTTAGATATGTGCATGAGACAGAGATATCGTTGGAGCTGTGCAATGAGACACTAGGGGGGATGCACAAGCGAGCTGGGAACAGCAAAGGTGCAGGTTCTCGTTTGTGTGTGAGTGATATGTGCCAGCTGCAGAAAAATTGAAAAATTAAAAAACAAGAACGACGTTGGCTTCCATGGGCGTCACTGGTCCAAGAGCTCCTGCACAATTCGGATTCTTTCCAAGCAGGCGTCTCGCAAAAAGCAGAACGATTGAGAGGGATCGCATGCCCGAATGTGAAATGTCCCCGCTTCCCTTCTGCGCTAAAGCGAAAACGAAAAAGGTCGAGGACAGCTTGTCTCGAGTCGGCCAGGTGATTCTGAATTCGTGGGGCTGGGCGTAAAGACGGGTCGGTCCAGTTACGGACAAGAAAAAGCCTTACTCTCTTCAAGAACAATAGGTGCTGGTGCTGGTGCTGCCGAGGCCAGTAGGGCGAAGGCGAGGGTTATCGAGATGGCAAGTGTCAACGAGTGCAGGCGCATGTTGAATGTGTTGCTGGCGGTGAAGGTGTGGTGATGCGTGTAATGGAAGAATGTGAGCAGTGGGTGTGTGCAAAGAGGTGAGAAGGTAAAAAAAAAAAATGCACGCATTTTGCGTACAAGCACCGAGTGAGGCACCTGATTTTGATTTTTCTATTCTCGGCGTGCGAAACATGCGCCCTCGTCGTGTCACGAACACGCATCTGCGCATGGCGAGAGAAGGGAAGCCGTTCGTGAGGGAGTGGTGACATGATTATGAATTAAAGCACTTTTTTTTTCTTGTGGTATGCGTAAAATCTATGGAACCATCTCTACATTAAAGCATGGCCAGTGCGGCAGCAGCGGTCATGACTGTGGCAGCAACACCTCCGAGCGAGAAACCAAGAGCCTGGGCCGCGCTGTTGCCCTTGGTGCTATCCGTCCTAGTGTCCGTGTTGTTCACAGGCTTGAACGAAGATCCATCCGTGCCAAGAGTGACCTTGCAGCTTGTCTTGTACTGGTACTGCAGATCACCGTTCAACTTGGTGCTGTCGAGCTTCTGGTCAAAGTTCAGGGGGAAGGTCGAGGGCGTCTTCGTGTAGTAGTTGGAAAAGATGTTGGCAACCTGCTGATTGCAAGCAGTGCAGAGTGCGGTCGCGTTGGTATCCTTGGCCGACTGCATGGGGGTCACATATTGAAGGTAACCATACAGATCGTCCTCGTTCTTGTTCGCATTGGGGAACTGGTTGCGGGCAATCATCTCGTTGATCGACTCGATCACACAGGAGGTCGAGTTCTTAGTGGTGTCCTGCAAGCAAACAGCCTCGCGTTGAGCAGGCGACATGTACCTATTGAGTGAAGTGAAAAAAAAAGTAAGCAGAAAAACAAAGTTTGACGTTATTTCACAAATTGACAGAAATTGTGCATACAATCGATGCGAGTGGAAAGGTGAGCAATCTAATTTCCCCCCGGTTTGTTTGGTTTGCAGCTTATGAAGTTGATTTGTGGAGTAGCGGTCCTCTGTGGTTCTATAGGGTGACAATATATTCGAGTGGCAGCAGACTTACCACATGTAGAGGGTAGCACCAAGGGTGGCCTGGTTTTCGGGAACCATATCAGCAGCACAGTTGGTTTGAAGATCCTTGTAGACACCTGCGTATTGCTCGGATGTGCATGCGGGCTGGGCACAGTACTCGGTCAAAGCCTTTTGCAACTTGACGGTGTCATGATCATTGGCGTGGGTCAATCCAGGGAAGCCCAGAGCGCTGTAGACTCTGCACTTCGCCAAAGGATTGGAGGCTGCCGACAGACTGTTAAGGTAGGTGTTGCATCCAGCCGAGAGTGCAGCTTCGGCAGTCGAGGAGAGAGCAGTTGCGACAACAGCAATTGCTGCGATGGTGGAGGAGATCTTCATGGTTGTGGGTGACTTGTGTGATCTGGCTGGTGGCCAAGAGGTAGGACTAGGAGGAAAGAAGGAGGGTGAGGGACGAGGATGAGAGGAGCTGTAGAAAGTTGAACAAGGCAAATGGTACAATGGAGAGGGAGGAGAGAAAGCGGAAACCCAGGAACGCATTTATATGCTCGTTTAGAGTTTGCCTGAGCAAAGAGCGTGATGTCTCATTTCCGACTTTTATTTAGAACGACAGGCGTCATCTTGCTGCCGCTCAACCGGCCCATTTCACTGCTGCCAGTGAATAGGTACAGTAGACAGCGGTCATTGGATCAAGGCGGAGGAGTGAGGCAATTCAACATCGCTATGCACTGCAGTTTGTGGCGCTGTTATTTATACCCTTGCCAGGATACACCCGTTCCCGAGCGTGATCTTCTTCGATTTGTTATATGCGGCCTTTTCGTTCAACTTTGGGCTGTCGCTCACATCTTGTCACCTCTTGGAGTTTTGGGCCTCGATCTGTCTTCTTCCTGTGTGATTGTTCATGCTGTTGGATGACGCGAATTGACGACTACTTGCTATTCAAACGTTTCGCAATTCCTTCCACCAGCGCTATTAATTATTACAGCTCGATCCAATTCCCATGTTCCTGAGAATACAGCGCTAGTCTCATAGCCGCTGCGTAGGCCGTGCATTTTTTTTAGGTAAGGAAAAACATTGTTTCGCGAAAATCCACTGCATGTGGCGGACATTCGCCTTGTTGCTTTGTGAGCCTGCACGCTCGCCACATGCACTCGCCACATGCAATAACAAGTAACCTTCGCAGACAAATTATAAATCCTCAGCTCTGTGAAGCTTCCCACAGAGAACTTTTGCCATTGTCATGGGTGTAGTGCTATGATATACAAATGTCTTGAATGAAATACAACATGGGCTGTACCGAGGCATTGCTCGAGGGGTACAACACTATCGGCTGCTCACCTACCCCCATTGACCCCTCATGATCCGCGACAAACTGTTTTGATATTTGCAACATCCCAGGCACTGTCGGATCCTCTTTCTGATCAGTAGCAGAGCAATGCCGACTTTGCGCCTGTGATTTTTCAGTTCATGCTGCACCAAATCCTGGGAGTGTGAACTTTGATTCTCTTCTTCGATAACACAATGTCTCTAGCGCGCCGGTGCCGTCCCGAGGCCTGATCATAGCTCACCAGCGTTTCAAAAGCGCATCCCTGCCCTGGTGAATGTATTTTGGAAGGACAAACTATACCGCTCTGTTCAACAAACATTTTCGCACAATTTTTGGTGCTGGCACTGACAAGATGGGACGAGAGTTGCCGAGCTAGCGGCATGAGTTTTTCGCAGAAACCTGTCCGTCAGCAACAAGCATCGAACAAGATCCATAGTGTCTTCCTGATGGCTATGTCCTTCTTGCACGTCTCAATACAGACCTGGACCGTCTCTCTCTTTCTCCGAGGCTCCTCTTCCTCCGTAGCACAACTCCTGGCGATAGTGCTGAAGATAATTCCTGCTGCACTTTTTGCGTCCGACTGGGAATAGGCCTTGGTGGGGATTGTAAAAAAAAAAGATGTCGAAGGTTGGCTGGCATGGTCGGCTGTGATTGCCCAGTCGCGCGACACATCAGGTTGGTCACAGGCTTCTGACAGCTCGAAACACCCACGGCTAAGTCTGTTGGCCACTTCCTCCCCGCTGTCACTGTGGTTTATTACACAATATCATTGTGTTGCAGCAGTGTTAGTCTTAAAATTCTTCGCCCAAGGACCTGGTGGTCTTTAGACCAATACAGGCGGCCACGGCGCTCGCCTGGGCTCGTGTGCAATCCACCCCTCAGGCTTTGGGATTGTAGTGTCGAAACGAAACGCAATCTCAGAGTCGTCCCTATGTTGTTTTAAACAATGTTCCCTGGTTGAATCGCGCCTCGCCGAACTGGACTAGCAGTAGTTGCAGGTGTAAGGCTTGTAGCCAGGTAGTGCGTATCGCGGTGCCGTTTAACAGGGGCCGAGCGTGCACTGTGATAGTCATAGTCAGGAACACCACAGAAGTAATGATATGTCACAGGCTGCCTGTGGAATCGATGATTACAAAAGTCTGCATTTCCAGTGGCGGTGTCAGGTTTCCTAGCCTGACTAGGCTCGACCCTTGAACGATGCGGCTGCGAGGAATTGAGAAGCTCAAAAGTGTCAGTCAATTCACTAATCTGAAGCACCTCTGTCCAACAGTCTGCATCTCCAGAATATGCATCGGCCATGCCATTCTCGTCGTCGTCGTCATCGTATGTCCGGGGAGAAAGAAATGCACTGGCAGACAGACAAGTGGGAGAGGTACGGTAGACTGACTGTACTTGAGATGCCGCGTGGGCACTCTGTCTGCAATGTCCACCGTCTGTTCAACGGCATGCTTGCCATGCTTCAAAACAAGGATATGGATTCGAGCAGAAGCATGTCCAACATCGTTCGCTTTCTGGCACCACCCCACGGCTGTGCTACGATCCTTCGCAACACCAAGACCGTGCCAATACATGGCCGCGATGTTGAACATGGCATTAGCGTTTCCAGCTTCGCTTGCATTGTGGAACCACTTCATCGCTGTGTGTAGTCCCGCTTGACACCTTGACCGTTGCAGTATATAAAGCATTTCCAGTATAGCGCGATCCACTGTTTTCAGGTTTTTCAAAGTATAATGGTAGTCTCACTGCTGCTGCTTTAGCCGCGCACTTTTGAGTAGGAAAAACATCGTACCTCAAACCATATCGATGCGCTGTGTCAGGCACCAATTTTGAAAACGCGAAGGGCTCACGCGGGACGAACAGGAGACTTCTGGAGCGGAGTGGCGCTGTGATGACTTTCTCCACGAGCGGTTGAGTAAACTCACTTTCAAAAGGCTTTATGAACTTTACAGCACCTATATTTCGAGGACGATACTGTCTCTCCATAGACGCTGTCGAAACGGTCTGGAAATGCGAACCCCTGGAAAGAGGCAGTGCAAATTAAGGCGAAGTCCAGTGAGTGAAAAAGCATAAATTCGCTTGTCGTCTTTCTCTTCCTCTCTTCGTTCTTTCCTCCTCATAATCTAGACTATTTCTCACGTACCCGCTATCCTCATGCCATTTGCCATGAAATCCCCATCCCTCGTGGACGTTTCCTCAGAGAAGCAGAAGAGCCATCTCCCTCAGAAGCCACGATCACCGCTGGAGGTCACAGAAATACTGCATGAGATATTTTCTTATCTTGACGAGTACACCTTGCGCAGGTCGGTCGCCTACGTTTGCCGAAGGTGGTACTACGTGAACCAACATATGCGGGAACTTGTTTGGCACACCACCTCAACGCCCGAGGACTTTACAAAGTTTCTCGCCATATTACCAGGCGCCGGTCGCCTTCGATGGTTTTCTCAGTTCCGTGGTGCCACAAGAAATGAGAATACTCCTCAGTGGGAGCAGTTTATATCTGCCATTGAGCACAGCTGTCATAAGCTGCAAGGGAATACACTTCTACCAGAACTAGGAGTCGGTACTAGCAGTGGAAGAAGGGAAAGCAGCATCAAAGCAGGAAGCACAGCAAGCTCATGGCGGGGACGTGCATACCTGTGGGAACTGGAGCTCAGCGGATATATCCAGTTGAACAAGGCCTTGGGAGATCTTTTGCCTTACTTGAGTTCGCTGACCAGTCTAATGATCAGCACCTATTTCGAAACCTCTGTATGCATGGACCAAGTCCTTCGGCAGTGTCCTCATCTGCTCACAATTCGTTTCAGCAGCCTACAGAAAGGCAACATCAGAATGCATTCACCATGGGTACCCATCGAACTGCAGCACGACTCCAAAAAACCTATAGTCTTTCCTTTGCGGTCTCTTATACTTCAAGGAGCATTTGTGCCGCAATCGGACCTCGAGGAACTCCTCTCGATGACACCACGCCTGTACGAGCTAAAGCTTATCAACCTGTTTTCGGAGAACCCTTCCCACCCCCAAGATAACAGGCATCGTCTTACTCAGCACATACTGACTCTCAACCTACCCCTGATCTCATTCCACCTCTCGCACGACAACTTGGAACAAATGCACGAAGAACTCCAAAAGTCATTGATGCCACTCAGTGGCCAGCTCCTCGAATGGAGTTTTTGGGGCGAGGAACTCAAGCCCAGCATCAGCAAGGACCTGTGTCTGCATGCGAACAATATCACCTCGCTCGAAATTGTTAATAATCAATGGACGTACGCCTCCACAACCGCGGGAGGTTTACACAGTTTCCTTTGTGCCTCGCCACATTTGCTCCACCTCAAGGTTCCACAGATGTTTTTCCCGCTCCAGTGACTGGACCTCTATCGCGAGGATGATATTCCACTCATGTGTCCCAGGCTTCGGTTCAGTTTCAAGTATGCCACTCCGAGACCGCATCTGTATATCGAGCCTGGGGTTTGGGCCTGTCGACGTCTGAAAACGTTGCATATGGGATTCCACCGGCATGGCGACGTCAGCATCGGAGCACCCGTGCACGGCCGGATACTTTTTGGCTATCTTTCAATGGTATGTCCTGACCTGCAGGATCTCCAGATGCGGATGTCAGATATTGATGTGAGCTTGCAGGGTGGACTGTGTCTGCTATCGAGACTGCACTCGCTCCAAAGGTTGGTCATTGCTATTTCAATGACGCATAAAAAGTATAAGAAGGCGGATCTGGAGTGGATGGCAGATCGTCCCAAACCATGGCCATGGCAAAGACTGCTTACGTTTTCATGGCTGGCGAAGGATGTGGGCAGGAGTGGTCCAGATCCTAAGGATGCGATCACAAGAAGTCCTGAAAGTTCTCAAAATCTTAGCACTACTTTGAAGGAGCATGCGGAAGAGCGCTTAAAGGCTGATTTGGAGAGGCTGGGTCTGATCGAAGATGTCGATAGGGTGCTCAAGGACATGGCTGCCGCCAAGAACTTTCAATGCTGGCCACTCTTGCAAGGGATTTCCATCTACCAGGAGCTTGACTATGGGGGTGAGCTGGAGATGGATGTTGCTAGACTTCGTCCAGGAAAGGCTATTCATAGACTGAAAAGCCGTCATCTTGTATGACAAAAGCAAAGCAAATAAGCACCACCCTGAGCAGTATCTTCACTTGACATTGACGAGCAATAACCTCGACCTTAGGTCATTACCGTGATAGTGATCTATAGTGATGGTACAGCATTTGCCTTTTGCCTGTGACAACCGCAATACCAATAATAATATTCTAGCCTCGTCCCCGCATGAAAAAAAGGTGCACCGTTGCTCAGTCTGTGGAAAAACATATCAAACCTGTGAATGGGAGGTCCAAAGTCAACATGAAGGAAAGATGCTGTTTATTAGATAGGCTACAGTAGCTTTACGTAGCATGGTAGGAATGTTAGCAAGAGCGCCGCATGCCAATGCACAAGTTCTATGGATACAGCACCATCAGACACGTAGTACGAGACTTACAGCATCAGATGGACATTCTTCATCGACACCTTCTGGCTCTCGTCGTTAACGAATGGAACTGCCTCTTCCTGCAGACGCCTAAAGGCTGTATCAAGGTTGAATCCAGCCATAGTTGTCATACTAAGCGTAATGCGCCGTGTCACGTCAGGGTAGAAGTGAGGCTGTGGTATTGTTGGAGGACCCTGTTCATCGTCCGAGATAGGTGTTGTCCCTTGAATGTTGCTGACGTTGGCAGGGCCTTCTCTGTTAATCTTCCAGCTTGAAGTCTCGCCTAAGCCGCCCTTACTTTCTAATTTTCTTGACTGCTTCAGCTGAGGCGTTTGTCTCCAAACGACAAATACGATATTGGTGCAACGAGCAGCATGCTAATGTAAGCAGAAATACCTTGTTGCATCTTTCGCTTCGGCAGCACGGGGTGCTCCATCTTGTCCCGGCCATTACTGCTGTCATCCGATAGGCATGCAGCTCTCTATATCTCCTTCAGACTCTCGTTCTGCACAGTCCGTGCAGTCTTCAGGGCCTTGATGTCAACGTCGGTTTTTGTCTCACGCCGTTCTATTTTCAGCATGTGTTTGGGCCAGAACCGCGCCAGACCGTGCTTCTTGAACGTGTCATAAGATGTATTCAACAACTGTCGCCGCATGTTTTTGAGCCGTGTGGAGTCGATTAATGCTTCGTAGGCATCCTGAGCATCCTGAAAATCGGACAGTTCGAACTTCTGGGCGAAAGATGTGAATGAAACGTGCTCATTCTCATACTGCTCCATAGTGCAAGGTAGACAGTTCCGGAGAAGGATTATACTCGGAGACTTATTTGGCTTTTTCTGTGCACTCCTCTTCATTGATCGGTGCCTCGCCTTCGAAGGCTTGGAGGACTAAGAACATACATTCGTTTCAATACCAAAAAGACGGTAGCTATCTAGTTGTACGCAACCCTGAAGCCTTAATCGTTGCCTAAACGTCACCGCCTTAGTGACCCACAGCAGGCGTTAAATCGATTGTGGAACCCATTGTCGGCTCACAAGGATTGAAAAAGTCTGTAAAATATGAAATGAAAGTGCTAGTCGACCCCAGGAAAACATATTGCCTTTGTGATTGCTGATGCTGTCGGATGATGAGAGCTGACGACTCGCTATCCAAACATTTCACATCCTTCCACTAACACTAATAATAACCATAGCCGATCCACAGTTCACGAGTTCCTGAGCATACAATGCTAGTTTCATTGCTGCTGCTTAGGCCGTGCAATTCTGAGCATTTTTCCCGAAAGAATTTGTTGCATGTGGCGGAAATCCGCATTGTTCCGTCCTACTCTCTCACCACACGCACCCGCCACATGCAGTAGCAAAGCAATCTGCTGGTCTTACAAATGTTGAGTCCTCTGCTGTCCGTGGTTTGCAGCTGGCCACAAAGGACTCTTGCCATTACCACGGCTGTATTACTATTACGATTACGAGTGTACCTGTTAATATAATTATATTGTACTGTGCCCGATCCATTGCTCGAGGGGTACAGTGGTCTCTTCATCACTGTCGGCTGCCAGTCTACTTCCTAGACTCCTCGTGATCCTCGGCGTCCTGCGTCGCTCCGACATCTCCGACATTGTCGAATCCTCTTTCTGCTCAATAGCAGAACAACCCTGACTTTTTCACCTACGCCTTTAGCTCCTGCAGCACCAAACCCTGAGCCTGTGGACTCTGACTTTCTGCGTCAGTAGAGCCATGATGCTTATTCTCTAACGCACCGGTGCCGTCCCGATCCCCGACTGTAGCTCGCCTGCGTTTCAGTAGCGTATCCCTGCCTTGGTGAATGTACTTTTGAAGGACAAATAGCAGCGCGAAAATGACGAGGAGTCCAATGTACCATCCAGCCGCTATTGGGCCCTTGGACCAGTCCAGAAATCCGTAGAGCCATTCACCTCGACTTTTTTTTTGGGTCGAAAATTGAGGTTGAAGAGCGAAAAAAGAAAGCGGTTAGAGATGATGACCTCGTTATTTTGTTTCCACTAGAGATGTGAGAAAACAGAGAGCAGGCCACAAGGGAAAAACGACTTACGCAGCAAAATACACCCATGCCAGGAACATGTACAGAATAATCATACTAAGGGGGCCCAGGATCGCCATCCAAGGCAGCTCCATGCGGTTGAAGACCATCTCAAGGAGGATGCAAGCTAGATCTGCTCCGTGGTGTGAAAAGTCCACGTATTTGTTGAGGGTATCCATGTTGTTGTTGGGATCGAATAGCATGCCCCAGTAGATGGCAGGGACCACAATGTGATAGACAACCACTGATCCATACAGCAGAGACAAGGCCGAGGTCAGGAACCAGTGCTGCCTTGAGAGCGAGTCAAGGTTTTTGTTGCGGACGTAGCAGAATGAGTGGTATGTTGCAGCCAAGTAGTAGGCTGTTAGTCCGATGTTGCTGAGGTTGGTGAATGTGGTTGGGACCATGTAAAAGACATTGTCTCGTGCAGAGACGTAGAGTGTGGCGATAAAGACGGCTACGAGGTGCAGCGCGATTAAAAGACGAATGTGGAGTAGGCCGGTGGCGCTGACGAGGTTTGAAGAGATGAACCGAGAGAGGTCGAGGCTGTCATAGCGAAGAAACAGTCTGAGGTTTGATATTGATTCAGAGGTGCGTGCTTCCTTGGAGATGAGTGGTGCAGGCTGGGCAGCAGCCTCCGGTGTCTTTGATATTATCACACCGGAGGCCTCTGGTTCTGCAGACGTCATTGCTTATGGATGTGGATGGAGCTGAAAGCTGGGTATATGGGAAAAGAGGTGTCTGCGCAAGGTGCTGTAGGCGCTGATCGATGCCCCCTTGTTCGCCTTTTAGAAATATATGAACTGTTAGAAATTGACAGAAGGGAAGTGGAACACAGGGGGTTGGTTGAAAAGGGATAAAAGGAGGAGCGAAGCAAGAGGCGCTTGGTGAGAATAAGGACATGGGCAAGAATCGCTGCTCTTGCACTTTGAAATTGGAGCCGGGCCAAAAATTCAAACCCAATGCGAGATAGACCTTCTCGCTTCGAAACTTTAATGTTGCCCTCATCCTCCGATGAATGGGTCGGGCACACTGCCAACGGGGCTTGCAGTAAGTGCGATGAGGATTGAGCAACGCCCTACTGCACTTCAATGGTTGATTGTTGATGCGGGTCAAAGTTGGAGTGGAAATGAAAGCGAAGTGCTCCTACAAACGTTGATTTCTTCTTGTTAGTTTGCTTATATACACTTTCATGGTAACACAAATAGACATGCAGGCCACGCTGTCGTTTTCTTTCCAACGGTCCTGCGCACAAGACTACCGATGAGCCTGAAGGGGTTTGACTATCACACATCCAAAACGAGTTTTGGATCGATAAATCGGTGCTAGTCTAGTCTTGCAGTTCCATAGGATGTAGCAAGGGAACGAAAGCACGCACATGCTTCGGCGTGTTTTAATGACTGGACTAGCACCACTCTCCATCCCGCATGGATTTTGAAGATGGCTCACGTCTTCATAAGGTTCAGTTGAAAAAAACAAATGGCCTGTATTTGAGGAGTGGCCAAGAGGAGGAAAGAAGACTGAGCGATGTGTGTTGTTGAAAGATGCGTGTCCCTGCTCAGGTCTTACAGGATGACATGGGGTCAGAACCAGGTATCCATGGGTATGTACAGTATATCATGGACAAGCACATTCATCATCTCATTAACCTTGCGCTGTCGCTCCTTGAAAGTGCAGAAGGGACGCGCAGTAGAGGGCATGGAGTGGACAGGAGCCCAGATCTGATGACTATGCTCTGATGTTCATAAAAGTACACCCCGATGAAGTTGGAGCAGCTTGTGCTGTTACAAATACAGCCACAAGGAAGCCTACGATACTCATGGCCGTCTGCTTCTTTTTCTTCTGCGATTTCTCGTACTGCTCTTGCTTTTTTTTTGTGCATCTGCACCGGATGTGAGAATTGCCGTTGAAGAAAGGGGCCATCTGCATCTAGACATCGAGGGAGAGGACTGACCAAAGTGTCCGAAGGCAGACAACGGACAAGGCGTGTCAAACGCACTCTCCTTTTTTCCACCCCTGCTTGCTGACAAGAACACAGTTTTGCATCCAGAGATTTCCTTCTCGTGGATGATGACCGAATGTCTCTTCTATCCCACTCGAAACTATCAGGCCAGGTGTCGGGTGTTATGCATATGGGATGGGATGCTCTCGACGAGTGCTTTTGTTCATTCATTCAGTCATCAAATGGTCGATTGAAGTGGTGCGTTGTTCTGCCTATCGTCTCCATCTGTTAAAGTTCGTCTTCGTCCTCTCCATTGGTGAGGAGTTTGATGCTTTGTTGCTCTGTTCCTGATATCGCAAACGTGTCCCTTGATTTTGACTTTCTACTCCTCCTGGAGATCTCTCTCCTCTTCTCCCATTGCCAAACTCATTGGTGGCCAACCTCCATTCGTCCTTTTGAATCCCACTTCTTTCGTTGCACATTCATCCCTCTCATTGCTCCAGCTTCATGAATCAGTCCCCCCAGCGCCCTACCTATACCACATAAATCTTTACATATGCACCTTCATACACGCATTTATTGCCATTTCATCTAATATACACTCACCCTCATTGTCTCACCGTGGTCGTCCGCCCGCTTGGCCAGTCTCAACATCCATCCAACACACGTCCTTTTCTCTCACGCTGTTGCAATCTTGCCCACAAAATAGTCTTCTTCTCATCAAACTCCCCAGCCATAGTGCCGTTATAGTTTCTGATCTGCTGTGCTCGAGTACCAGGGACCTGATCGCAGAGTTGACACCAGCACTCCCCTTTCAGAAATTTTGCGCTCCTAAAGCTGAGGGACTAGACAAAAAGATCATGGCCTCCACACGTTTATGGCCAGGAGCATCAACACGGTCTTCGCCGGATAACCTCGCCAGCGAACGGCGACAGTCTCGTCTTGGATATGCGACATCGACTCTCCTACACTTGGCCCTTGCTCTTACTTCCATATGTCTCAGCTCTCTTTTTCTGCACTCAATACCCACAACAGAGGCGACCCTCGCAGTCCGCGTCAATGCATCAGCAACAGTCAACTACCGCACCTGGGATCCCTTCCAAGGCGAGGCCGAACCCTACACGCTCCCAGGTGTGCTACTCTTGGGCCAAGTCCAGCACGACTGCACTGTCAGGGTGGATCCCTCAGCAGGACCAGCAGGGCAGGCCATTCTGGCGGCCTTGGATCCTACAAGATCGGTGGTGGACTCGATTCTGGTACTGAGATACGACTGGCTGGATTACTGTGCGACGTTTGATGATGTAAGTCTCGATGTGGCAGCATGGCGATGTTATCCCTTCTGTGACCTCCTCTCTCGGCCATGGCTATCCCACTCTGTCGTTCCCTTCGCAACGGCGGCAACAGTTTTTGTGACACGATGCTCATGTCATCGCAAAATGCGCTCCTGCATCTTGTCTCTATCGGGCATGGAAATGTTCTATCGTTTTTTCTCACCCCATTCTGCCACCCGCTGCCCGCATGCTCATTTTAATAACACATCGAGGAAGGTGTAACGGAGAGTTACACAGATACAAATACGCCTTCGCAGCTTCTTTCGGTCTCTTTTGTTTATCCAGGTTACCCAGTCCATTTGTTTGCTATTCACCCTCTCTCGCTCTCCGACGCTCACCTCTGTCAAGTCAAGAGAGTTCTGAATTTCATTCTCCACCTCTATCTTTCTCTCTTGTGAGCATCTCTGCCTCTTTCCCTCCCACTGCCTGTAAAAGCGATACAGTAGCAAACATTTTGAAAAGGCGGGCTACCAAAGTACCATAGAGTGCAGGCGCCCCCCTTTTTTTTCCTGGGGTGAAATACAGTGGTTTCGAAGCATGAGCCAGCACTCCAGCACTCCGACACTTCATGAATAGATTGATGCATGTAGATCATGTACCTCTGGTAGGGAGATCGTCTAATTAACGTCACCGTTCCATTTTCGCGACTTGCTCGCCCTTCAACCAAAAATATAGATTTTCGAAAAGCTTCCAAGTCTCAATGCTCAGCTTCAGAGCCTCTCCTTGCCCGAGGTTGGCGCAGTCATCATGGATGGTGACGCCAACAGCAATGAGGACTTTGGATCGCCGTTCACACAGCTCGCGAATGCCAAGCACTGGAATACCGATATGCGGCTCAACATTTCGTACACCGGCAAAGATACTGTGCTGGCTCTTGCAGCCATGTTGGCGGCGAACAACCAGACACTCTTAGCCACGGTTGCACAGGAGCAGGGTCCGTGGAACCAGATGTGGCATTCCGTTGGTTTCATTATAGTGATTCGTGGTCTTGACGTGCTCGCCGGCCTCACCTTCTTATACGGTCTCTGGGTCCTCGCATTTATTCTCAGGGACAGGGCGGAGAGCCAGCATTATAGACGGTACCTGATTCTAATTCCCGGATGCATCTATCTGCCGCTCTCGATCGCCTTCGCGCCTTACAAGGTTACGGTACCTTGGAGGAACTGCGTCTACTACATGTCGCTCTTGTTCCCCTTCATTTCTCTTGGTCTTCAAATCACCATGTGGAGCAAGCTCATTTACAGGATCAAGCGAAAGAGAGCCAACAAATTGTTCTCGTACTTTTCGTACGTTACCATCTTTGTGCCCGTCATTTCGTCCTTTTTGGACGGTATTGGATGGTTGATCCCCTCGGTGCCGATCATCCGCATGATTGGCGAGAAGGGTTTCTCGTTCGTCACGCCCGCTGTTATCATTGTACAAGCCGGCCTCATCTTTTACTACGCTGCGACCTTTTTCAAGTCTCTGAGGGGAGTGGCAGTCTCGCAGACTACACGCACGGCCCTAGTCAAGATCACGGTTCTGAACATGGCCATGATTTCATTCTTCATTCTCATGCTTCTCTCCAGAATCGTCTCGCTCCTGGGGTTGAATATGAAGGCTCGGTCCGCCTACATCACAGAGTTGGTCATCTTTCGGTTTTCGTTCATCTTCTTTTACGCAGCCTGCTTTCGGACGCTGTCGATCAGGCAACCAACCGGATCCACGATCGACTCCAAAGGCCAGTCGTCGGGCGGTGCAGCAGTCGGCAATCACGGCAGTGGTACAAACAAGAACGCATCCAAGAACCACACCCACTACCACATGGAGGACTTTAGCGGCAGCAACAGCAAGACCCATACAAGCAGCCACCATGACGATCACAGTGGGGACAAGCCCAAGCCAAGTCTTCATTTCAACAAGCATCTTTCTAACCATGCATCCAAGGGGTTTACGATCACAGACCCATCCAGTCCCAGTACCTCATTCAGGACTCCGACATACGGCGGTGCGATCGCAAGTCCAAAACTGACCCATGGCTACACTAGCCAACAGCAGTTGCTCAATACTGACTCATCCGACTACCCGGATCCGTACAAATTCAACGAGTTTGGACACCTGACCCATCATAACCATGGCGAGCCCTCGTCATCGCCCTCGCCCACGGGAAAGGGCAGAGAAGGAGAGGATGGGTATACGAGAGATGAGACCAACTACGGCCTGCATCTGGACGGCCGGTATGTCGAGGATCTGGACGAGGATAAGGATAGCGTCTATGGCAGCCATCGGTTCCAGAGCTCGCCCATGAGCAAGCACTCTCAGGCGATGCAACTCGGGAATGGAGGACGAGTGGTCAGTGGGAAGGGAAGGAACTCGGAGGGGTATGCACGCTTTGATCTCTCGGACGAGGAGCGGAGTGCGCGCGTAGAATAGGAACTTGCAGCACTCTTCTTTTACAATACACTGCGATTGAGCTGACGAGAATAGCAAGCCCATCTTGAAGTAGAATGGACACAGGCAGGAGTGCTGCACATTGTTGTGCTAGAAAAACAAAATCTGTCGACTTTCCGAGCCAGGAAAAGCAGGAGGGATTGAAGAAACTCTCGGAATACGAAGCCCACATATTTGGATCAAAGACAACTGAAAAGAGGAAATGAGCTTTGGTGTGGTTGTGCCTGTATGCTTAGCCTTCATTGTCTATGGGCCAGGTCATGGCATGAAAATTTTGGACATAAAAATTCTAAAAGTAAAGCCAAAATTTCGCTGTTCTAGTTTCTTACCCTTCAGGAAGGTGGTGTAATGGCATGGTGATCGACAGTGCAAGCGCTTTCAAAGGCAGACCGGGCGAAGATGGCCCTCATGTCAGCATTTCATTGTTGTATAGTTAGGTTACTGCTTGACTACAGGAACTTTGGTCGCTTTGACGTGTATAATGTTATGATTATTTCTATCCCCTATCGCGCATAAGGGGTTATGGCTCTGGTTTGTCCACCCCCCCCCCCTACATATTCTGCACATGTATGCAAGTTGTTCACCCTTTTGCAGCTACTCTAAATCATGTTTTTTTACACCGTAGAGCCTATTCTAGACTATGAGAAAGCCCTCGTTTTGGGTTGCATGCTGACTGACGCCCTTACGCATTGGCCATGAACATTAACTGGTTAAAGTCTGTCTCGAACATATACGGGTGCGTCGTGCATCGCGCATCGCGCATCACACTTTGCTTTAACCAATTGTAGCGTTTCTCGCTTACTTATTCTCTTGCTGTGCCTCCGCCCATCGCAATCAACTATATGTAGCTGTGGTGCATCACCAACTTGCCTGTCTTCATGCGCGCGCGACGTCATGCATGTATCTCAACCTTTTCTCTGTGCTCGTACTTCTCGCTGCTTTGTATCGTATTTCTTTTCTCATAAAGCGGTCTCTGCGCACTCCTTTTCGAAAGCACTTTTCAATTACTTCTTACAGCCTAGCCTACCTTCAGTTGACATAATGTTCCAGTCTTTCACACTTTCTCATCAAAGCTCCAATCATTCGTCGTTCCATGGGCACAATAATATACACTATGACAGCAGCAAACCGGTGCACAACATCCAGGTCCATCCAGATCCAGCAACAGGACAATGCTTCGTCATGTGGAGGGATGTACAATACGTGTTCAGACATGCCATATTTGCGGTTGATATCAGCGATGGATCTCCGATCGCGTTCGTTGTTGACAGAGCCGATCAAATGTGAGTATAACGTCTTTGGGCGATATTTAGTCTCTGCTGTTGAGGTGTCTCCACTAACCCAATGACTTTGCAAACTGATCATTCAGACTTCAGCCCCAAAGGATCGCGTATCGCCATGGCAGACTGTTGGGAGTAGTTACTTCCTCGTCCGCTGAGGCCCAAATGGGGGGCCCTGGTGCAGCCCATGGTCCAAGCATGTACGTCAAGAGCGGCATGGATTTCTTGAAAGATCCACCTGCGTATGACTTTGGCAACATGCCGCCTGCGATAACCGTCGCACAGGCCGGCATCGGATATCAGCCCGCTTTTCTGAATGGCCCCGCAAATCCACCTTACATGTTCGCCGCACAATTCGATACAAAAGCCCAGATTTTTCCGGCGAGTCCATTTGAAACAGCTTACCCTTCAGTTAAGCAACAGGGGCATCATATTCTAACCCACTGTGCCAGCGATCCGGAATTGAAGAGAAGGGTCGACGAACTCGGTAGCAAATTGGATACCTTAGACAGAGGGCAATCTACATTACGCAACGAAGTCCGAACTCAATTCCAAGCGGTGCGAACTATGACTTATCAGCTGAACGAGTACACGGTCCCACGACTGTTCATAGTCCTACCGGTGGACAATCGGACTATTGGCGGCTTCCAAAACCCATTGTCGAAGAAGTTCCGGCTGTTCTTCTTGTGCGAGTGTGACGAGCACACCAACACCAATAGACAAGGTCAGGTCAGCAAGATTCACCTGGCGAACCATCCCGGCTATGATATCTATAGACCAAGCGACTTTTTCAAGAAATATGGTTCCTATGTCATAGCTGTTTTGACAGCATTCGAAGTCTGTGCCCTGGTCACAGCTGTGATTATACCGCCTGTGGCAAGTGCTCTTCTTGTTCGGGACTTGGACCAGATCAAGACCGGCTTACAATCTTTGCATCAAGGGGCCGAACATTTCACGAGCGCAGCCATTTCAGTGATGGTGCAAAAAAACCTTGATCATCTCGGTGTTAAAAATAACCATGGAGTTGCGGGATACGCAGAGTCGACCAGACATGGTTCCAAGCTGGAGGACGCCGTGGCTATTGAGGGTGTGGAACTCAGAAATCTCGAGAGCTTCCTCAAAACCGCGGACAGGGATCAGACCTTTGGAAATCT
This sequence comes from Zoopage sp. CT-All, assembly GCA_004114245.1. Taxonomy (NCBI): domain Eukaryota; kingdom Fungi; phylum Zoopagomycota; class Zoopagomycetes; order Zoopagales; family Zoopagaceae; genus Zoopage; species Zoopage sp. CT-All. The sequence continues at coordinate 31,381 of QZWS01000032.1, forward strand.
CTCTAGAATTGTAACTGAGAATGGACAGGTCAAATGGGTCTGTCGCGCGCACTCTGGGAGGGACCACCCTGAGGAGACTCAGAAGGACTTTCTGAAATTTGTCAAGGAAAACAGAGGCACTTATGATGAACATGCGGGAAAGCTGAAAATTGAACTCAGCTCTGAATCCATTGCCAAAGCCTTCTACGCGCGTTTGCTTCAGGTCCAGAAGGTGAAAGAACTGGATGTCTTCCTGCGATGGAAGGTCTCTTCAGAAGATCTTCAGGCATTTCGCGATGCTATCCGCCCATCCTCTGTGGTATCGTTGGACTTTGACGGGCAGATGTGTACGGGCTACAATCTCTGGAACGCTCATAACCGCCACAAACACCTCCCGCTCTTTGAGCTCCTAGCAGAGGGACAGCTGCAGAGGGTCAAGTTCAAATCCTTCCAATCTCTATTCGAGCGTCTCTACAGTCTGTCCACCATCAAGGAAATTCCCAGTCTCGAAAGCCTGGACATGTGTAGGATGGAGTCCCACAAGAACTACCCATTGTTCCTCGAGTTTATCAGAAGATGCAGCAGTCTTCGGAAACTACGGATAATCGTCCCTCCAGAACAGTGCAGCTTCGTCGCGCAATGTCTTTGCGTTAGTCCGTCGATACAAGAGCTTGAGGTCGACTATGGCGAAGACTTTTTTTATTTAGAAATCGGTGCCACAATGGACGCTGTTGTCGCCCAGGTCAAAGGGCAAGGCCTTTTATGGAAGCTTCGATCTCTTCTGCTAGTGGGACGCGCCGGCTGGGTGTTAGTTGACTTTCCAGACCGTGGGAGGCCACAAGTCTCTACAGACTTAACTACACTCCGCGAATTTATCTTGCTTAGCCCGTACCAGTCGGGTCTTTCTTTACTGGATTGGGTGGACAATGGCGGGAATCAATATTTGGTTTAGATTAGAAATGGATGAAGGGATTGGACAAGAAAACCTGTAGTCCGTCCGCTGATATCAGGCTAATATTGTATAATAAACTCGTCGACACACTCCACTGCATACTTTTGTGCAGCACTGGGAATGCCTCACTCTTCCACCAACAAAGAAAAATGGTTTAGACAAGGCATTATTAATACTACCACCACTCAGCCTATGAGGTCATGGGGTTCCCTCACTCCACTGCGCCGGTACATGTTGTTAAGCTACATCACTGCTGCCTCGAGAAACGAGATGTCGCACTGTGCTCTGCACTGCAGTCCAAGGTTTGGTCATCTCGCAGATGCGTGCATGCATGTATGCAAAAACTACCTCAATGCGAAAAGCTCACTTGCATGACTATATGACATGGGTAGCAACACTTGCAAGTCAGGGATTAAACTTCAAGGCACCTGATGTAGAAACTGCCGTAGACATAACGTACAGATGTCCTTTGATCAACACGCCAAACAACCGTCATAGGCATTTGACATTACAAGATGGGTTCAAGGCCGCGCAGTGGAATATTCCTGGCAGTGAGAGTGTCACCTTCAAGCCATAGCTGGTACAGTGGGCGAGAAGTCAAGGGCTAGGGGCGCGACGATGCATGCCTATCTCCTATGTACGACTGCATAGCCTTGTTTAGCTCGTGTGTATGATTGCGTAGTCCTACATAGCATTCTTGCATGATTGCCAAAACTGTGTGTTCTGTCTTCTCAAAACAGCGCACAAACAATCGAATTTGTAACAACCACCTGCTCGTCATTGTTTTGTCTAGAGATACATTGCTGGCCATTGACACACAATGTCTTTGCACCCCTTGACTCAGTACTGCACAAGAAAAGCGCGTTTCTCTGTTGTGATCTGACGCGTCCAGCGTTGAGGGGCTCAAGAAGTGCGGTAGGGCCATGTTGATGTGGCCAAGTTACCCCCATTTTTTAGGTTTTGACACAGACGAGTCTGCTTCGCCTGCTTTCGTTTCAATTGTGGTTTCTTGATCGTTTGGCCATCCACTAGCGAGAAGACAGATCGCACTTAAATACCTTCCCATTCTTCCGCCCCTCCTTCCAATACCCTCAACACAGCGCACTCCGAACTTCAAATTCCCAAGAGAGAGATTCTTGTCCGCGGTTTTCATAAACTCTGCCATTTGCCGCAAAACGATTCCTGACATCGGCTTGACTTGGGACAAATTTTTTTCCAGACTGGCGTCGTTCGCTTGATCCAGAAGGAAGTGGATCAAGTCCTCGTGCGCCTCAGGAATGTTCGTCCTTGAAATATTCACCATAGAGCGGAGTGGACCTCTCCAAAAACGCGTAGTCGACTTCTGAACATTTTTGAGGAGGGCCTTGTCCCTGACAAGGCTTCTCGGGAGGTGGACCCTGTATCCGTCATGGCGGGGTAGGTGCCTCTGAGCTACACCCTGTGCATTCACTCGACCCTCGCAAACAAAGTGAAGAAGATACGGACGACTGCATGGGTTTCGGAGTTCCTGCCTTAGACCTTGGTCAGTGAAACGGAGGACACACAGTGAAGGAACGGAGTATTCGCTCATCATGTTGATCAGGGTATCGGCTCAGGAAATAACCAACTATTTGCGTCGTGATAGAAACTTGATGGTCTTGAGGATCTGTTTTCGGATACTGTATTGGTTCCTATAGGAAGCGATGCTTGTTTTATATCGGCGAGGTGGACAGGTATATAGGGAAATTTGAAGTTCGGAGTGCGCTGTGTTGAGGGTATTGGAAGGAGTCAAGAAGCAATATCAGGGAGTTAGTCAGGAACGATAGTGTGGAAAAATGATCGTTTACCACGGCAGCAGAAAAAGAGAGGATGATTCAATAGGATGTGCAGAGTACAAGGGTACGTGAAAATACCGCTGTAAAACGGCGAGAGCACAAGCAACAGCCCAATTTACTATGCATACCATGTTGTGGAATGATGAAATCTTGGCTGGCAGGGCGTTGGTAGTTGCTCAGCATCCATGAAGGATGGACTAGGTTCTCAGAAGTTTCCGAGCAGGTGCCCTATCTCGTGGATGTGAGAGCAATGTATGAACGCCATTGTCTGTCCGCTCATAAGTGTCAGGCTACAGTACTGGGCACCTCCTTGTATCTTCAACTACTGTACAGTAGTTTGAACTCCGAGGAGTACAAAATAGCACACTACTGTAGACTACAGGTGTTGCAGACGCGACTGTGCTTCAAGATTCAAGCATTGGTACGCAGAAAAGAGTACCATGAGTTGAACGTGGGAACGTCCAAGTTTTTTAAGTGGTTCTTAGGAAACCGGGGTCCTGAGAGTTTTGATGTTGCTCCTTTGAGCTATCATATTTTCTTTCTTTTGTAAATTGGTGGCACATGTAGATTGTACTTATTTTCACGCTCGAACACACGCGCCCTTTTGGTGTAACCTCATACCACATCTCCATATGAAGATACTCCCGTTTGGTGCATCTGAATGCCTGGCCAATAGCATATTCTACGGGACACCCGCTATTTGGGCATGCAGTCTGAGTGCTGAAACATCGTCCAGGTCTTCCAGGTCAGTCGAGGCAATTCAGTCGCTCATCACCTACACGTACTTGAGCGCGTGATTGGTTAAAAATGGCAGGCTAGGAAACATGTTTTGGTGTAGAATATTTATTTGATCGCTTCCATTCTATAGGGTATGGGATGTGGGCTGTTTGCTCTGAGCATATGTTTATTGTGTCTGTACCTCTTAGTTAACATCGCAGGCAAAAGTACAGTGCATGTTGGCCAATGCACTGCATGTTACCAGTGCTGTCGTAGTCACAATGGCAGGCAGCGTTCTGCTGAATCCACTTTTTACTTTCGTGCAACTCTGTGACCTTCCTCTGTGTTCTACCGTTCTGTGTCCGTACAGCACTACACAGTGGTGTCAATGAACTTGACGAAGAGTAGACTTGAGAATCTTTTTTTCGCATACCTCGCATACTATGCTCAAGAGAGCAATGATTTCAGAAGACAATGGTCCCGAGGCAGAATGGACAGAAGAATGGGTATCGGATCACCTGTTGCATACAACAATTCTAAGCCTAGTAGGCTCGTCGTTGACTCCTCATGCCAATAAAAGCTGGTTTCTCATTCTTGTTGTTTACCAGTTTTATTTTCATTTCTTTCAGCGTTGTCCACACCGGTTTTACGTCCCGCCTACCTCATTCAGCACAGAAAAGAATCAGACGACGATAGGACCAAACCCCTGGTTCGATATGCAGATTCCGTTCCGGATGGTTGTATCTGAAATGAAACCGTAGCCTGCGAACTATGAGCGGGATATCATCCACGCGGTGGAGGTCTAAATCACTGGAGTGGGAAAGGCATCAAGACATCTGTGAAACCTTGAGGTGGAGCAAGTGTGGTGAGGCACGACGGAAACTGCGTTAACTTTCCTTGGTTGCATAGGAGTAAGTTGACCCCGGCTCTAATATTTGCTTCATCCAGTTCTATATGGAGCAAACGAGCGACAAAACTCGAGACGAATGGCTGAGTTTAAAGTGTTTAAGAAAACCGCGGACGAAGATTTCTCTTTGGAAACTGGATCCCAAATTTCGTGAACTCGCAACCAAAGTGGGTGTGCGAGTTACGCTGCAGACCGTAACGCCTCTCTATATGTGTAAGCCGTTACGAGTCGAGTTCTGAGCACCATGAAGCCCGCTGCCTACCAGTTCATCGAGAATCGACCTTCGCCTAGCTCGAAGGATTTTGACATTAATATTTGTTTTTATTATAATAACGATAGCCACGCAGTTGTAGCGCTATGGTGAATAAAAACCAATGCGCTGTTGACAAGTCTCTCTTTGCATCGCATTCCTACTCCTCTCGATCGGACTGAGATATATTGGTAATCTCAACAGATTCTGTTGGTTTTCCGCTAGATGAAACCGGTTCAGGCGTGGCATTTAACGTGTTCTGGGTTGACGGCAAGCTCAGCCGAGATGCCACAGAGCTCGCACGGAACACTCTCTCTCCAACCGAGCGGAGACTTAGAGGTGCAATCGGCTTGCCTAGAGCGCCCCGCTGCTCTAAGAGTTTCATATTTGCCCTACTTAAGCCCTGCGCGTTCTGGATATTTGTATCTGACACGGTAAGTCGTTGACGGCTAGAATTCCAGCGTAGACGGACGTGATAGTCGCCTCCGTCCTCAATCACCTGCCACAAGCGAACGGATGTGTCAAAACAGCCGGTTGTTAAATAACTACCGTTGAGACTCGTGGTCCAGGAGATGCTTCTGACAGAATCATGAAAGCCCTTAACCACAGCCAAACACCGACCGGATTTCGCATCCCAGAGCCGCACTGTGTTGTCATAACTGCCCGAAGCAATCTGCTGGCCGCTTGGTGAAAACACAACGCTCATAACAGAGTTGGTGTGGCCTTGTAGGATAGCTCCAGGTGCGCCGGTTTGTGCGTCCCAGAGCCGCACTGTCTTGTCCCAACTGCCCGAGACAATCTGCTGACTGTTTGGCGAAAACATCACGCTCATAACCCAGTGGGTATGGCCTTCTAGAGTGGCAGCAGTTGTGATAGTTTGTGCGTCCCAGAGCCTCACCGTATTGTCCCTACTGCCTGAGGCAATCTTCTGGCCGCTTGGCGAAAACGCCACGCTCATAACCCAGCTGATATGGCCGCTTAGGATGGCGCCAGGTGCACCGGTTTGTGCGTCCCAGAACCGCACCGTTTTGTCCCTACTGCCCGAGACAATCTGCTGGCCTCTTGGCGAAAAGACCACGCTCATAACCCAGCCGGTATGACCTTGTAGAATGGCACCAGGTGCACCGGTTTGTGCGTCCCAGAGCCTCACCGTTTTGTCCTCACTGCCCGAGGCAATCTGCTGGCCGCTTGGCGAAAACACCACGCTCCTAACCCAGTCGGT
>QZWS01000033.1:0-36505 GCA_004114245.1 Zoopage sp. CT-All
CACCCAATACCCCCCCAAGCAAACCACAGAGACCGAAAGTTACTATCATATTATCTTCTGCAAACAGGGATGTTCCTCAGTCTGGCTCTACGCCCCCACAACCCATAACTGAAAGGAGCATGTTTCAGACAGATGCAGCCACCGGAGACCAACCAAAGCAAGCCGGTTTCCCCAGCAATAGTGATCCACGCAAGGCCAAGATTGACGAGTCTGCTCTGGGACAATCACAGCCTGGAAATCATCCGCTGTCTGATAATCTGCGCTTGACAGCACTATCTGCGGTTTGCTTGGGGGTAAGTTGGTAGAGGATGGTGGGGTCACAGATAGTGCTGTCAAGCGCGGATTATCAGACAGCAGATAATTTCCAGGCTGTGATTGTCCCAGAGCAGACTCATTGATCTTGGCCTTGCGTGGATCACCATTGTTGGGGAAACCGGCTTGCTTTGGTTGGTCTCCGGTGGCTGCATCTGTCTGAAACATGCTCCTTTCAGTTATGGGTTGTGGGGGCGTAGAGCCAGACTGAGGAACATCCCTGTTTGCAGAAGATAATATGATAGTAACTTTCGGTCTCTGTGGTTTGCTTGGGGGGGTATTGGGTGTGAGTGACGGGGTTGCAGATAGTGCTGTCAAGCGCAGATTATCAGACAGCAGATGATTTCCAGGCTGTGATTGTCCCAGAGCAGACTCGTCAATCTTGGCCTTGCGTGGATCACTATTGCTGGGGAAACCGGCTTGCTTTGGTTGGTCTCCGGTGGCTGCATCTGTCTGAAACATGCTCCTTTCAGTTATGGGTTGTGGGGGCGTAGAGCCAGACTGAGAAGCATCCCTGTTTGCAGAAGATAATATAATAGTAACTTTTGGTCTCTGTGGTTTGTCTGGGGTTATGCTAAGAGCAGGTGGCGGGGCCACAGGCTGCAATTGGCCTCGGGTGCTTCTGTCTATCTGAAGTGTTGGGCCAGGCTGAGGAATGTGATTGATTGCTGGTAAAGGCCGCTGTAGTTGGCCCCCATTGATGGGAGGTATCTCTGGGCGCTTCTTGCGAATGGATGGCAGGGACTCAAGCTGCATGTTGGAATGCGAATGGGGTGCAATGGACGAGGAAGAAACACCCGCAGCAGAAGCAAGGAAGCACACCACGGTGGCCACGAGCACAAATTGGAGTGTTTTAGATGTCATGAGAGATGACTGCTGGTTGCTTGACAATGGTCGTGAATGTGGTTGGTGGATGCCTGCCATGTTGTGGTGCACTTTGGCAAAAAAATTACACGATCTCCCCCCTGACCCACGCTCGCCACCAAACTTCTGTCACACGTAACAACCACAATTTCAAATCGATAGACGCATAATGAGAACGCTCGTCTCTATTACTGTGGTCGCAGTCACGGTCCTGGCGAGCCCTGTCATGCCGGCGTCCATCCTGGGCCAATCTACCGATTCCTCCGCCGCAATAAACCACATAGCCTCCCTTTCAGCGGATATCATCACAAAGATCAATTCATATAATCCTGTTGACAGCGTCAAAAACTTTGCGCTGACGAACAAACTTGCTTATCAAAACATCTGTTGGCTTCTTATGAGGAATTTTGCTCACCACTTTGCTGCCATGGTCTCGTCCTATCGCTCGTTGCATCGGATCAAGCGTGCCTTCATTATTCTCAAGAAGAACATTGCACCACATAACGAGAATTTTGCTATGCCAGTGCAATTACTCATCCAAGCAGTCGGCCGGCAGAATCTTGCCACGAATCCCCGATTGGTTGCGTCGTTCATTGCTTTCTTATCGGCAATGGAAGCAAAAGATGACAAACCATTTTCACTGCATATTACCGCTAGGGATTATTATTTTCTTCTATATCTGACAAAGGATACACCAGGTCATTTCAAGACTATGATTGGAGATGATTTTTCGCGCCATATTGAAAACACTTTTTCAAGCAGTGGCCTTGGTATCACTCAGTCATGGAGCGCAGATCAGATATTGTGGTTTTTTGAAGAATACCTGCCCACTCTATCGCCCCAAGACCCGCCAATTCCTTTCTACCAGGACGACATCACTGCTGCGTGCTGCGCCATAATTGATGCTGTACAGCGTGATGCCAACCACCAACCATCAGCGCCGCTCACTCCCACCATCGTTCATACTATACTCACAAGGATGGAGACAGTTAGGTGGACTATTGCTCACAGCTTGTGTCCTATGAAGCCCGTCCCGCCTGCGGTTTATTTTGTACCGCTTGAATCTCCGCCTCCTCCGTATGAAGGTACCGGCCTACCAACGTGTCTAAAAACGCTACCGAGCATCAGCGCCATACTTGCGGGATTCTGGCGAGCATTAGATTCGGCCCCTTCAAATAAGCTACGACAGAGGGCACGCTTATTCCTGAATGATCAGAGCTCCACCTGGAGCATATATCAAATTAAATGGTTTGGTTTCAATCCAGAGAGTATATGGCGGCTGGCATTTGTCAATCTCATCGTCGCTCCATACACTATCAAACATATCTACGCACTTGTCCTCAGACTTGTTTACGGAATTGATGAAAACTCAAAAATCAAGCCCAAGGCTACAGAAGTTTATAAGCAGAACGCTGGCGGTGGCTATCTTGGTTGGCAGATGCAGCGGCATATTGTGTACGAGCTAGTCCGTGAAAAACGGTATAGACGAGCCGCGGATATTTTCGAATTCCTCAACAACAACGAGTTGCTTCCTAAGGAGCTGAGTGCGCGGAGCGACGATGTATTGCAAACTATATTATCAGGGAGGTTGGCCAAGAGTGGGAAACTGGCCAGTCTGGGGAGGGCATTATTTTAGACAGCATGCAGCCGATGCGCCAATATACAGTCGATGCATTAGCCTAAATCTGCCCTTCGTGACAGCACCTCGTACACTTCGTCCCCTGTCAATGCATACACTCCCACCGATTCCAAAAACTCACGCACTGTCGTTGGATCCAATGCGTCCTTTGCCTTTCTGTCTTTCAAATATGGCTTTACAGCATCGATCAGCTCCGTTGCCGACCAGTCTCCACCCACCACGTTCTTCTCCTTCTCTGTGGCCGGGATTCGCGAAAGCAGATAGCAGGCATCGCGCAGTCGTGGATAATATCTCTCTGGCCGTCGCACCCACGAGCCACCTGCACTGCACAGTCCATCGCGAAAGTCAGTGGCGAGTTGAAGGGCACCTGTACGCCCAAAATCGCGCACAAGGATTAGCCGCGTCCACAAATACTGATCAATGTCTGCTGCAACGCGGCGAAACACGGCGTGCAAGTGCGCTTGGGAGAGAATACGAGCGAGGTGTGCGATACCACGCGCGAGGTCCGAGAGGGCGTGTCCAAGCTCCGGAGAGATATCGGATGCGTCGGGGGAGCTCGCGCTAGCTACCGTCGCATTGAGTGGCCATGATCTTCTAAAGTGGATGAGTCGAGAAGGGAATAGGCAAAGGCTCACTTTTTCAGATATGGCGCAAGTGAGGCAGTAACGTCCTTCACCACGCAGCGACTGATAACAGCTTCAATGCGAACCACAAGCTCAGAATAATTTTGAATGGCATCATCAAAAATGGACCCGGATACATCATCTGCGATGGCAGCGGATGTAGAAACGTACGAAATGTTGTGCTGATAGCTGACGGCGGCAACATCGCGCCACATTTCTAGGTAAAAGACGTCCTCTGCCCAATCCACGAGCACTTGCTTGACCCACTCGAGCCCATCAATGTACCGTGCTAGACGCTCGATGCCTGCCGCACCTGACGCCTTTTCCTTGTCCTCTGCGGCGACAGCAGTGGCAAGACTAAGCACGCTCGAGGCGAACCGTGCACGCTCAAAGACGCTGACATGCCGGGCGATTTCCGCCGCATACATGGCAATGACGGGCAGTTGGATATCGGTAAGGAGACGTATGCGAGACGCGAGCGATGGCAGCAATCTATACCGGTCGGTGATCGCCTCCAGCAGCGAGACTAATGATTCCGCGGAATGCGTTGGACGCGGACTCGTATCGCTGTCATCTTCGTTGGAATGCTGGAATGCGTCCGGATCGCCGATAATCTCCGCCAGCCGACTTTGTGCAAATTCATTCTCGCAGGCAACCCAGTGTCGGAATCTAGACTTTTCCTTGACGAATACGGCCACTGTGCCGGCCCAGTCGCTGCCGTCGAGGGCACGAAATCCATGAGAATCACGCAGCGCGGCGTCAAATGCCAGCGATTCAGCGATAGTACGGGAGAGCAGCGGCGGGTCGACGAGCACGCGTTCAGCATCGGCGTCCATTTTTGCCATGATGACAGCGACTAGACCATCGATGAATAGCTGCTTGATGGAGGGGGCGGTGTTGCGGGGCAGGAGAGGCTGGCACTCGTCATCGAGAAAAATCGCATGATCTCTGATGGCGTCTAATGCCCAGGTAAAATACCATTCCGGCTTATCGAGTCTGCTGGTGGGCCGGGATCCAAGGAAGTGGAATTTGAAACGCAAAATGACGGCGGCGAGCATTATATCGACGGCCAGCTGGCCCGGGTAGCGGGCTATTCCATCGTTGGAGGAGGCACTGGTTGGAGGAGATGGAGGCAGCAGAAGAGTATCGGCAAATGCGCGTCTGAATTTGCGCAGCTTCATCTCTGCGAGAATGGACGATGTCCCAGCGGTAAGTTTGATCGGCGACGGCCAGTCCAGCGCCTCGAGGGTTTGCGCGAGACAGCTAGCGAGAACGGCTGCCAGTGTCTTGTGGAGCGATGCCATTTGCGCCGAAACGTAGGCGTGTGTCTGGGAGGTAGGGGAGATGGTCGAGGAAGCGACGAGTGACGCGAGCACCGAGTATGTATCCAGTGCACTGCGTGGAGACCGCTCCGCCACTGCCATGGCCCTCTCTCTATCATACAGCCCGGTCAGCAATCCCATCGAGAGAGATAAGCCTACACCAGATGCTGTGTGCGAGCAAGTACGTCGAGGTAGCTTCGAGCAACCTGTAGCCGCCGAACACGCTCTAGACGCACGGTAAGCTCACGCATCGCATCGCCATCGACGCCATCCATGGCTACCACGGCCTCCTGAAGTGCTGAAGACGATGCAGCCAGGGCGACAGAGTTGCTGACCAGCACAGAGCTGGTGCGGGTGACGGCATCCCGTACCCTGGTCTCACACTTTGCCAGCTCCGCCTTGGCCTTGGCCATCTCTTCTGCATAATTCTCCAGTAGATGGGCGCATTGGGCAAGAGAATCGGCGGATGACAGCAGCGCGTTGATGCTGGCCGTTGTTGTCGTCATCTGATTGGCTGGCTGACAGACTGTTCGCCTCAGCCCAGCCGCCATGTCTGCGTCCCCACTGCTCAATGTTGTGCTCTCGCTCAAATCGCTGTGGTGGTTCGGCCATGTCCTTACTCTCGCCAGCTCCCTGCGCTTCTACCTCTCCTTCTCGAGCACCGCCTATACCTGGGCGCTGCTCGGGGTGCTGACATCGTACGGCTGCATTTTATACAAGTCGTACGCACGGGCCGCCGTCACTGTGGAAAACGTGTGGCGAGCAATGCGCGACGAAAATCTACACTACTTGATTCTGGGTGCAATGTGGCTGGTATTAGCGGATGTGTGCTTTGCGGCGCTGGTGCCGTACGCGACCTTTTCGGTATTCCATGCGGTTACATATGCGGCGACGACCATTCTCCCAGCCGTGCTCCTGTCCCCCACGCCAGAAGCGGACGGGCAAGATGCCGATCCGGATATGCCTGAGGAAGATACGCGACATGTGCTCGTAACGGCCCTTGATCGCGCTGACGCGTTCCTGCGGCGGTATTACACGGCGGCTATTGAGCAGACCTCGACGTGGGAAATCACCGCGATTCCCGCCTCGCTCTTTCTCTCTGTCATCACGCTCCAAGGCGGGCTTGTTCCGCTCGCATGCTACTGTGCCTTCCTCTACACGCGGTACAAGTACTCACCGGTCACCCGTGCAGTATGCGCCAGGACGCGGGAGTGGCTCGACGGGCGGCTGCTAAGCGGGAGGGTGCCGCCGGCAGTGGAGAACGGCTACGTGTTGTTCAAGGACTTACTGGGCAAGGTAGCGCCAAAGGTGCCGGGTGACGGCGCGCAAACACCTAGCAGGCGGCGGCAGCATTAGGGCAGTCACATAAAGCAGTTCATCACGTGTAGTCATGTCTCGCCATCGCGCCGCTCGCGTGGCCCTGCTTATCCCGGCCGCCGGTGTCGCCGTATGGGCCATCTCCGCGCAGCGAAAACCGCGTAATGCTTCCCCGGCCCTCACACCAGCCGCCTTCATCCCGCTGACGCTGACCGACACGCGCCGCATCACGCCATCCGTACAGCAGCTCACCTTTGCCCTGGCCGCTGCTCCGCCTGCTCCTGTGCATGTCCCGCACGCGGTATGGGTCAAGGACGACACTATGCAGATCGCGCGACCATACACCCCCATCTCGGATGCATCCGACTCGCCACACAAGTTGGTTGTTGCCATACGAGACTATCCCGGCAAGGGCCAAATGTCTTCGATGCTTTGTAGGAAGCGTGTCGGGGATGTTCTGGAATGGCGTGGACCCGTTCCGTCCTCTTCTTGGTCGCTGGAAGTCTCTCCTGCAAACCAGTCGTTGCTGTTGATTGCTGGCGGGACGGGCATCACGCCCATGTACCAGATTATTCGGGCAGCGCTGTGTGACCGTGGCAGCACGCGTCGCATTCGGTTGCTATACGCCAATCGAAGTGCAGATGATGTCTTGCTGCGGCGTGAGCTGGACGAGCTGGCGGCGCAGCATCCCCAGCGACTGCAGATCACCTATTTTATCGAGCAGAGCGCGCCCGCTGCCACACCCTCCGTCATTCCAGGTCAAATATCAGCCGACGTTCTGCGCAATGAGGCAGCCGTGATCTCACCTCCGACTGCCATTCCCTCGTCCTCGCCTTATATTCTCGTCTGCGGTCCAGATGGGTTGATGCGCCATGTCTGCGGCACCAAACCCACCGACCACCACCAAGGCCCTGTCACTGGCATCCTTGGCGCGCTCGGTTACTCTAGCACCGACGTGCACAAGCTATAGCATCATAACCATACTTGCTCTTGTATTACAATACACCCTCATCACCCCTCCTGGCCAAAGTCTTCGGTAAACTCGCGATGCTTGACCAAATCCGCCTCATTCACCGTCGGCTTGCTCGTCTCCGCCGCCCGCATAAAGTCCCGCACCGTCAGTGCCGGCTCAAGCAGCTCATGGCCATCCACATCGTGCCAGGTCATTTCCATCGCGCCGGCATCGCCTGGGGAGCACGGCGTCAAGTACTCTTTCACCGCGCCTGCATCATCTCGGCTTGGTGCTGACACGCGCTTAAAGTGCGTCGCAGACTGGATCTTACGGATCGGCTGGTATAGTGCCTCGCGCACCAGCGTCTCGATATCCGCGCCCGAGAACCCCTCCGTCTTTTCTGCCAACACCCGATAGTCCGACGGCTGCAGCGCGTGTGGCGTCGACCCAATGTGGATCGGGAACATGGACGCTCGCGCCGCAATCTCCGGCAACGGGATATGGATGCGTTTCTCGAATCGCCGCCGAATGGCCGAGTCCAGCATCCAAGGAATATTGGTGGCGCCCAGCACCAGGATCCCGTCCGACAGGTCCCCAATGCCGTTCATCTGCACCAGAAACTCCGTCTTGATGCGCCGGCTCGCCTCGCTCTCGCCCTCCCCCCGCGTCCCGCACAGCGCGTCAATCTCGTCAATGAATATGATTGCCGGCTTGTTCTCTCGTGCCATGGCAAAGAGATTCTTCACCAGCTTCTCCGACTCGCCCATCCACTTGGACACCAGGTCGGCCGAGGACACGGCGAAGAACGTGGAATTGGCCTCGGTCGCCACTGCCTTGGCAAGATACGACTTGCCAGTCCCCGGCGGCCCATACAGCAGAATGCCCTTCCATGGCTTGCGCTTGCCAACATACAGCTGCGGGAACTTGACCGGCAGGATGACGGTCTCCTGCAGCGCCGCCTTGGCGCCCTCCAGCCCAGCAACATCGCTCCAATGCACGTTCGGCTTGACAGACAGAATGGCATTCTCCAGCCCCGCACGGAGCTTGCCCGTCTCGACGTCGGCGGCATCCTCGCCCTTCTTGGCAGTCTTGCTGGCGCCATTCATCGGGGGCGCCTCCTCCCCGGCCTCCTTTGCCGCCGCCTGCCTGGCCAGATACTCCTTCAGCTTCTCTGCGCGCTCCAAATACTCGGTGAATTTTTTGCGAATGGCATCCCGGTTGCGCTCGTTCTTCTCGTACTTCATGGCCGCGAGGAAGAAGTCCAGCGAGTTGGAGTACAGCCGGTACGCGTCCGCGTAGTTGCCGCGCGTGTCCTCATCCGTTGCGCGCTTGACCAGGTCAATTCCTTTCTAGGGCACTTTAGCTGGCTGTTGGATGAGAAGCGCCGCGGCCTACGCCGAGAAAGTCGACCTGGGCCATGTGATGGCAAGATCCAGTAGTCAGACGGCGACTCGGCGATGGCCCGTAGCTAACCGTATGGATGCTCATATATGTATTGCCCGATGTGTGCCGTAAGACGGGTGATATTTATTTATTAATTAATGGCTACCCAATGCTACTAGTTGTTTTGGCACTGTGAGCCACACTGCTGGCATACTACTATCGCGATTTGACATCCACTCTTCGTTATAGTCTCTTCCGCGTCTATGGGCTGCCCGGTTGGATTGAGCAATGCCAGTGTGGCACGTTGAGCAGTGGTGTGGTACTGTGATTTTTGTTTCTGAAGCGCCAGATGCCAACATCAAAGTCCCGGCAGCAACGCAGAGAACGCGTCCACCATTCCACCGCCTCCCACGCGCAGCCAATCAATGATGGGGGAGTGAATGCCGTCGCAGACGCGTCGGAGGGCGAGGGCGACATGGACGGCGATGAGGCCTACTCGCAGCTGGTATCCCTGATGAAGAAATCGGCTCGCAAGCGGGCGTCTAGCACTCTAAACAGCGACACGAAGCTGAGAAAAAAGAAGAAGGAACCGAAGAGAGCGGGTGGAATGCTGGGCGGCATGGATGCTATCGATCGCGATGTCACAGACGACGATTCGGCCGCTGCTGAAGCAGAAGCGGTCGATGCAGCTGCTGCAAGTGACGACGGTATGCCATAATCCTTTGCCGACCTCTTTATGTCTGAAATATTTACAAAAGACGGCGAGGCATCTGCTGTGGGCACGAGCGTGTATAGATCCCACTTTGCCGAACACACATCCGTTGATATGTCCGCTCTGGTCCAACTGGTCGATGACGCATTATGGCACAAATCTTCGCCAATCTCGACAGCCGCAAGTGACGAGATTTTGGATACATTGTCGCTGAAATCGATCCACCACGACATTCAGTCTGTTGGCAACCCAGGCGATTCAACCAGCGGCCCGACATCTACCCAAGGCGTAATCAGAATCAAGCCACGAATCACAAGCGCATGGTCAAGTCTTCCCGACCGCGAGTACGCCATCGATTCTAACGCCATATCGCTGCACGGGCTTGCTATGACGCCTTTGCAGTCTGCTCTTGCCAGGTCTCTTTTTCATTACCGCGACCTGTATTTTGCAACGCGAACATGGGACAATGCGAGCCAAATACGACATCTTTACACATCACATGTGCTTAACCATGTGATATCCGGACGAGACACGGTGTTGAAGAATAATTACAAAATCTCCAAGTTGCAATCTGAAATGCAGGAAAATCCGCAGGTAACACATGCTTCCGAGGGGACTATTGAAGATGACGACGCGTTTCGTGACCAAGGTTTCACGCGCCCAAAGGTTCTAATCCTCCTGCCGTTCAAGAACACCGCATATTCCCTTGTGCGAGACCTCTATGCCCTTTCAGGGTGCGACACGATTGAGAATCGCAAACGCTTCGAGGCAGAATTCGCCCCAGACGAGGAGCTTGAGGCCGAAAAGGATGCTGCTAAAGGAAAGTCGGATAGTCACCGGGCTATGTTCGCTGGCAATACCGATGACTACTTCCGCGTTGGAGTGCGGTTTACGCGAAAGACAATGAGAGTGTACGCGGACTTTTATTCTTCAGACATCATCGTCGCGTCGCCTCTCGGGCTTCGTACTCTCATTGGCTCCAAAGGGTTGGCGTCAAATTCTACCTATACGTGCTCACTCCAACTCTAGGGATAAAAAGCGTGATTTCGATTTTCTATCATCTATCGAGGTCGTCGTTCTTGACCAGGCAGAAACATTCTTGATGCAGAACTGGGAGCATGTCGAGCATGTCCTTGCCCACACCAACCTCATCCCGACTACCGCACGCCGCGATACTGATTTCTCGCGTGTAAAGAACTGGTACCTCGACGGACGCGCAAAGTACAAGCGACAAACAGTCGTCGTATCGGAGTATCCCACGCCAGAGCTGAACGCACTGGCCAATCAGTTCGCGTTTAACGTCGCTGGGAGGTCGCGATTTGTCCCGCAGTCCTATCCCGGAACGTTGAATAACGTCGCAGTTGCCGCGCAGCATGTGTTTAAGAAGGTAGAGACCAAGTCACCCACCAGCGCCGACGATGATCGCTTTGTCTTTTTTACAAAGTCGATTCTAGAGCCGCTGCTGAAGAAGGACCATCGTAGACGAAACAATGCCGAGTCGACGCTCCTCTTCGTTCCATCCTACTTTGACTACATCCGCGTCCGAAACTATCTTAATGCGCTCGAGGTGTCATTCGCCTCGTGCCATGAGTACACGTCCAATGCTGACATATCCCGCGCACGAACGGATTTCTTTCACCGTCGCGTTGACATCCTTATTTGCACGGAACGATTCCATTTTTTCCACCGCTATCGAATCAGGGGGGTGAAACGCGTCGTATTTTATGCCTTGCCGGACCACGCCGAGTATTACGGCGAGGTCGTTGGCTTCCTCAGTGATCCAGCGTCGGGTGGAAGCAGCGGCGAGGCCGTGGCGACGATGGACGCGACGAGCACGGTTCTGTATACGCACTGGGACCGTTTAAGGCTTGAAAGAGTTGTTGGATCAAAGCGGACCGCACGAATGGTAGAAGGCGGCAGCAGTGGGGTGTTCAAGTTTGCCTAGAAAATAATACACCCTTGACTCCATGTCGGCCAGCAATCTCAAGTCCGCCCTGCTGGTCGCCGAGGCAAAGCTCAAGTCAGGCCCACCGGACTATTCCGGCGCGCTGGAATCGTACAAGGGTGTGGTAGCATTGATTGATGCCAGCTCAGGCGTCGAGGACGCGATGAAGGACAAAATTCGACAGAGATGCCTGTCTCGCATTGATCGCATTCACGAGATCATGGCCGCCAAGCCGCGGTTATGTGCCAACATCAACAAGGTAGTGAATTGGAGAGTTGGTGGGGGCATACTGATGCGAGAGACTAGAGACAGGTGACGCCGCCAAAGGATGTGGAAGTTGCAAATGCAGCCACGACGCGTCTGCCGGTCACTACTACGTATTTTGCGGCCAAGACGGAGATATTTTAAACATTCGAATCTAGGAATTTATTTACGGCTCGTTCTGGAGAGGCAGAGGCCGTGGTCGTAAAGGTGCATCAGCCGGAGCCAAAGCCGGCAAGATTGTCTGCATTTGATGTTATCGCGCGTGGCCCTGCTCTTCAGCGCGTACATACATGGTATCTTTATATGCAGTGCCCTAACTAGCATAGGCTACCTCTCTTACTTCGGCGACGGATAAGAGCTCGTGGTCCATGGCGTGCCGCAAACCAAACTCCTTCGTATCTGCCCGAGAGCAGCTAATCATTGACGCTGCTGCGAACGGCAAACCAGCGCCAGTCTTTGCGCGGCAACGAAGCGCAGCCGAGGAGGACGAAAGCGATGAAGGTGAGTGCTCGGGTATGCGGAAGAGACGCAAATTTGTGTCTCCGCTGCAAGGATCAACTGACGGTGGGAAGAGGTACTGCGATACGACAGTGTGCATGTACTAATCGCTGTGAAGTAAACCCGTGGGTCCCGTGGATGAGCGCTTGAAGAACATCGACCCAGTGATGATTGAGCGGATTCGCAACGAAATCATGGACAATCTCGGCACTATCACTTGGGACGATATTGCTGGTCTCCAGCATGCGAAAAAGACGCAAGGTTGCTTGCATAAATGACACCCTCTAACGACATGAAGTGTCCGCGAGGTTGTGATTTGGCCGATGCAGCGCCCGGATATCTTTAAAGGGCTGCGCGGCCCACCAAAAGGCTTGCTTCTCTTTGGACCGCCAGGCACCGGAAAGACACTTATCGGCAAGTGTATAGCAAGGTTAGTACATGCTTCCTCGACTTGTCGGCTGGACAGCATTGTTAAATAGCCAGGCAGGAGCGACCTTCTTCAGCATCAGTTCGTCATGTCTGACGTCCAAGTGGATGGGTGATGGCGAGAAGATGGTGCGTGCGCTATTTGCTGTCGCTCGTTGTCAGCAGCCATCTGTTATATTCATCGACGAGGTGTGGCACTGTCCTTTATTTTGATATTGTTGCTGAGAGATTGCACCAGGTCGACTCGTTGCTCACACAACGCACGGATGGCGAATTTGATGCAACACGACGCATTAAAACCGAGTTCTTTGTCCAGCTGGTACTGAGCATTGTTTTAATCAATTGCTCATCTGTCTTAGGATGGTATCACGTCGGGGACGGACGAGGATCGCGTCCTTGTGGTCGGTGCCACCAACCGACCACAAGAACTCGATGAAGCCGCTCGTATGTGATGAATGCTGACATGCGATGCTCAACTACTGCATAGGCCGTCGATTCCGTAAACGACTCTACGTTCCGCTGCCAGACGCCGAGGCCCGTGCGGTGATTGTCCGAAATCTTATGCGGCGCCAAGAGTACACCTTGAGTGATTCCGATTTTGCAGAAATCAGTCGAGCTACAGAAGGCTACTCTGGCTCGGACATGGACGGATTATGTCGTGAAGCGGCACTTGGACCGATCCGCGACATTGACGACATATTATCAATCGCAGGTAAGACAATAAACGGCGCCATACGTTGCTGATATGGCGCTTAGCTGACCAAGTCCGGCCGATTTCGATGACAGACTTTCAGGAGGCTCTGCGCCAAGGTATGCCAACATCCTTCGCCTCTGCCCCTCGCCCCTCGCCTTATGGTGCCTGCAGTGCGTTCGAGTGTAAGTGAGAAGGAGCTGACGGCGTACGGCGACTGGAATCGGGAGTACGGCAGTCTGGCAAAGTAGACAGCAGCATGCACGCATCATCCTCACTGGTGCAACGTGTCCATTTTCACACGCCGCAAAAGTCCTACCGCCCGCATGCCGCTGCCAATCCTCTCTGCAGTGCGCTCGACCGCCGCGCTCTCCGCCGCTACCCTCGCTCGCTTCGACGCGCTCTGCATATTGCACGCCGGCGCGGCTTCCACCACTCCCACCCTCGCGGCATGCACCCAGCGCCTGGGGTTGGCCGCCACCGCAGCTCACCTCGCCGCCACCGCCGCGATCGACCCTTGCTTTCCGCCCACTGCCAGCGTCCACATCACCCCGTGCTCTGATGCACCCGGAAGTCGCGTCTTGGTCACCTCCACAGGCGAGTTGAACGGCGAATGCGTCGATGTGAGGGTGTTTGCTGATGCCGCTGGACGCCTAATTCGCCGGGCCCGTCAGGCAGGCTCGAAGCGTCCGCTGCTCCATTTTGCCGGCATCCCGTCCGTGCATGAGCGGGTTGACAGTGTGCATCGGCGGTGTGTGCAGGTGTCGGTGTTGGGCGCGCTGCATGAGGCGTATGACGCGCTGCAGAAGCGTGAGCTGGATGCTGCCGAGCGCGAGGATGAGGCCGAGTGCGTCACCGCTGCCGATGGGATCTGCGAAATCGGCGTGCTTGTAGATGATGCTCGCAGTGAGGACTGCACCGCATCTGACGACATGCTCAAGACGATTTCCGCGCTCGAGCACGGCCGTATAGTCGCTCGTGATATCGGTGGGGCAGACCCCGAGCGCATGTCGCCGCCACGCGCCGCTGAATACGTCGTCTCGGCCCTCGCTCCCTTTTCAGATGCCTGCTCCGTGCATGTCGAGTCGGACCCAGAGGTGCTCAAGGCTGAGTATCCGCTCCTGGCCGCCGTCGCTCGCGCCTCGCTGCAGACGCCGCGCCATGCCCCGCGCGTCGTCAAGATCGAGTACCGCTCGCCCACCCCTGCTGCCGTTCGCGAGCATCTCTTTATGGTCGGAAAGGGCATCACGTATGACACCGGAGGCGCCGATATCAAGGCTGGCGGCGCAATGCGTGGCATGTCGCGCGACAAGTGTGGTGCGGCTGCCATCGCCGGGTTCCTGCGTGTCTGTGCCCAGCTCCGCCCCGAGAATATCAACGTCACCGCGTATCTATCCTTTGTAAGGAACAGCGTTGGCGCAGATAGCTATGTCTCGGATGAAATTATTACTTCCAGGGCCGGTGTGCGTGTGCTTGTGGGCAATACGGATGCAGAGGGCCGTATGGCGATGGCCGATCCGCTGAGCGCTGCGCGTGATCGCTCACGTGCGATTCGTGCTGAGCAGGCTGCAATGATGGCGGTTCCACCGCGCCATGTGCTTATGACTTGTGCCACGCTCACCGGGCATGTGATCCGTGCCTATGGACGATACAACGCCATTGTGCCGAACGCTGCGGCAGTGCGTGGCAAATACCACGAGCGGATCTCGCAGTGCGGTGAAGAATGGGGCGATCCATTTGAGATCTCGCGGCTTCGTCGCGAAGGTGAATCGGTATTTTTTGGATTGGTTGCCTGACACCCATTGCCAGATCTCGGCTTTATCAGGGCGGATGCCCGCGGCCCAGCGCACATTGTCCAATCTAACTCGGCCCCCAGCACGATGACCGAGCGTGGGCATCAGAAGCCAGCAGCGTTCATCATGGCCGCATCCGGCATTTTCAAAGAGAACGAGGCTGCAGAGGCGGCTGGTGAGGAAGGCATTGCATTCTGCCACTTGGATATTGCAGGAGGGGCAGAGGAGCCGAGCGGGGTCGGACTTGATTTGGCGCGAGTAACGGGAAGCCCGGTTATTGCTCTCGCCGCTACGTTTCTCAATATCTAGCGCCGTGGTGCTGGTAGACGAGTGCACGTCAGACGATGAGTGCATGTCAGACGATGAGTGCATGTTAGACTTGACTTGATCGCAATCATGTGCTGTATTTCCTTCGGATAACGGCTAGAGCTCTTACTGCTGGCCATGTTATAAGAAATGCAATGGATATTGAAATGTCGACCCAAGGTATAGGCTTACTCTTGCCAATGAAATCGTGCAGTAGGTCGTTCAAATCGGGCATCGGTATATAAACCGACCTGACCCGTGGCAGGTCCAATCGAATCGTCTCAACAAACGATGTCAGTGATGTGTCGATCTTTTCCAGTTGCGAAACAAACGCGCATTGGAGGAACCCGTTTGTGATGTTTGCGAGCATCACTGGCGCGAATATTTGCGTATTGAGAGTGCTCAGCACACTGACGGTATTTTGGACTCCATCGTGGATTGCTGTCGATGCTTTGCCAAACTGGCCCTGCATGGCATTGTTTATGAAAAGTTCGGTGTTTGATAGACTGGTGTTGATCTCAAAGACTGCATCATCCATATATCTACTTGCCAATTGTGAAAGCTCTTGGACGCTGCTAGTGAGCTCACTAATGACGAGCGTTGTGAACATGTCTGGAATGAAATATTTTAGCATGACAGCGAGGAGAACTGCTGCGCCAAGAGCAGAGGCAATAGCAGCAGCCGAGTCTGCGTTGTTTGATGCTTGAGGTGGGTATGGCCTCATATTTCTCAGTAAAACAATGACCAGAAGAAGCAAAGAAATCGCCGAAACTATGCCAAAACCAATGCCGAGTCCTAGCAGTGGCCAAGTCATAGACAATACATCGACATTACTGCAGGTGTCTTTGATAGTCGGCAAAAGCAAGGCGTCAGCTGTAGCTATCGCTGTCAAATTGGCACCGTCCAGAACACCAATAAGTGCTGTCCCGAGTGATGAAATGGGGGCTGTCAGCAGTTTGATTGCGCTTCCTTCAACTTGGGTTAGGTTTGGAGCAGCAGATATACTGTTTTGGAGGTTACTTACAAAGGAATCTGGTATTTCGATATTTCGAAGGCCATTGAGGCTTGGGAGGGCGATGCTGGGAATAGTCGGCAATCCAACAACGCTTGCCACGTCATTGACCATTGACCGGATTTGGTCCATGACTTGATTTGCGCCACGCGTTTCTACTTCCAGAGCGCTTGCAGCCGAATCGACTGCAGAATTGAAAGCTGTTTGCGCTGTTTGGACCACCTCTGTTGCTGCGATAGTTGCCGTTCTCACCCCCAGGTCAATAACGCAACGGAGCATTCCGGTTGAGATGCGGATCCAAAAACCAATGGCGATCTCCATCAGTCGTGTCGCCAGGCTGATAAATCTTTTAGCTAACGATATTAGCTCTCGAATCTTTTCAACGGCTTCATTGCGCATATAGTCGATCATTCTTGAAGCGTGACTGAGATGCTCCTGTAGGCGACGATTTATCTGCTCACATTGACTATGTAGTTGTTCATTGAACATGCTCGCTTTTTGCATGGCATCAATGGAGGCTCTAAATGATACGGCGGCGATGAGGGCAAAGAATAGCGCAGAAAGTGAGAAGATTGATAAAGGTGCCTGCTCGTGGAAAGGAACGGTGTCTTTCGCCATTGATGGAGTCGGCGTGTCGGTCGGTGGGTTGGCAAGTGAGCAAGTGGGCAAGCGAGCAAATGGCGCTGGTGAGCTGCCCTTGTGTGTCCGTTGTAATGTGACAAATGTGACCGCAAGGCAAAAAACAAAGGCATTGGTGCTATTAATCCAAGTCATATTTACTGTGCAACATCACTATAGCGACCCAAAATCGCTTGGCAGACTTGCGGAACTGGACGGTCTCGAATCCTCACTCTCCGCCACAGCCATCTGAACTACTTGTGGTACAGGCTCGGGCGACTTGGTCAGCACATCCTCCTCATCTGCCAGCCCAAACACCCGACGATTTGGAGGCGGATTCCGAAGATGCCACGACTCGGATCGCCCATGCAGGGCCCTTGACGGCTTTGGTGCTGGTTTTGGTGGAACGGTGGGCGCCATTTGCCGCTGTGGCTCGGCAGGTAGTGGCGCTGCACTCGCCCCGAAAACAACAGCGTAGTGCTCAATGCACATGGAAACGACCTCGGCGACGGTTGCGCCACCAGGACCACCCGTGTCAGCACTATGCTCCCTGACTCCGCACTGACGCATATCTCCCAAGGGATCTGGACCGCGGACCAGGTTTGGCGTGATCACCATGGCAAGATTGGATGCCGTCATGCCGTTGACATCGCTGAGCTCATGCACCGCGTTGAGCACAAGCATCGTGTGGCGAATGAGGTGGCGGTAGGGAGGAGTCAGGCTGTCGAGAACGATGACACGGATGAATTCCAGGGCTTCGGCCTGCTTCGATGTGGGGCAATCGGCGAGGACATCGTACATGGAGTGGTGGAAAACAGGGTCAGGGAGGCTGCGCAGGAAGAGTTTGAGGAGGCAAGCGGCAAGGTGGGCCTTGTCGGCGGGGGTGGCGAGGTGCTGCCAGGCAAACGAATCGCCGCGATCGTATACATCGCGTGCAGCGCGGAGATCAGTGGAGGCGACGCTTCGACGAAAGACGCCGCCCGTGTGCACGCCGTGGCGGATTATTTGCGCAGCGCAGTCGAGTACGACGGTAGGAAGCCGCGAGCCGTCGCTGCCCATGAGCTCGACGAGCGATCGCTTGAACTGGCCTCGCGACAAGCCGTGCTGTTCACGCGAGGACGACACCAGCGCATCCCAGACATCCCTCGACTCGACTTGGAAATTGTGACTAAGGCGATGAGCTAAATAAGTGTGTGAGTGGTGAGTGGACCTACTCAATGACTTCCTGAGGAAGCGGCGGGAGATGGTGCACGGGCAGGGCCCTGGCCAGGGCGGACAGCGCGGGAATATAGGACAGCTTTCGCCGAAACTTTGGGCTGGTGACCTTGTTCATCGCGTCAAGGATGACACGGAACCACTTGGCGGGGTGCACGACGTAGAGATGCTTAAGGTTCTTTTTGTACTTTCGCGGCAAGCGGCGGTATGCCTTTAGCAACCACAGGATCCCGGGACGATTGTCGCCGCAGGCGCTAAACAACACGACGGTGAAGTCGCTCTCCGCCATCTCATCGACCCGCGACATTATGAGCCTGTGGAATGCAGTCAGTAGACGATAAGAGACGAGGATGGAGCCTACATGAGCACAAGGTCGTAGTCCACGAGGTCGGGATCGGGCAGCCGACAGGCAAACATGACCAGCATCGGCAGGCCGTTGTGATCCACCCCGGCCTGAAAAACCGCAGTGGTGAACAGGCTTTGGGCCAGTGCGTCGTGCCACCCGGGCGCACCCACCGCGCCGTCGTGATCCTCGAACAGTGTCTGTTCTTCGTCGGCGCTGGTGGCGGATGCAGCAGCACGGGACTGGGCATTGAGGTCGCGCAGGGTGGCGGCGGAGGCGTCGACGATGCGGAGGGTGGAGACGCGGGCCGAGTCGACGGCGCGGCGGAAGACATCGATGCCGACGTGCTTCTTCATCATGGGCAGCAGCAAGGGATGCTGGGAGCCTGAGCGCACAGTAGGAGGGCACCGTGAAGGGCAGCTGCATCTGCATACGAATCGACTTCCTTGCTATCCCCAAGGCGGCACTGACTACGGGAATACTAACGCTTTATTCTCTCTCTCCTTGCTATCCCCATTTGGCTTGGCATTTATTTAACCATTCTATCACCTGCTCCAGCTTGGTATGCTTTCTCAGCCGATCCGCCGCAGGACCAAGGATGCAGCTTGGCTTGACACCATCCAGCCCATAGTTTGCGGAAAGGTACCCATCAATATGCTCTTTATCCTTTGTAATGTGTGTCACATGGTGGACCGCCTCGGAGGGCGACGTAGGACACAGAAAGCTGAATCCTGGGTAGAGACTGGGTTGAGGATGGACGAACTCAGTTTGAGCGATCATCTGGAGGACGGCGGAGTGCTCCAGGCAGAAGTGGGTGTATATATCACCTATTCGATTATTATGCCAAAGATGCGGCAGATGGTATAGAATAAACTTTAGGAGTGCTGTTAACTGGGCAGCGGAAAACTTGCCAGTGATGTGGAGCCGAGTTGCGGGAAATTTATGCGAATTTGTTGCTTGTACAAACATATCAAGCCATTTGTTTCGGCGGTCGAGTGCATGCATGCGGAAATTGAGAAAGCGGAGCATTTCGTTGAAGGGTGCTTTATGCTTGTCGGGCTCCGTGAAGGCCATACTGATGGTGACAATAGCTCTCAGCACATCAAACCTCACAATCGACAGTAGTTTGGTCGCTGGTGGTGAATTAAAGGCGGCAGGAAGGAATGGCTTCAAGGGAGCCATGCCCAAGTTTGCAAAGTATTTCATCCAGTCCACGGCTGTCGTCGGAGCGTCTCTGTCCACGATTCCATGCATCCGCAAGAGACGGAACAGCGCCAGACACTCTTTTGCAGATATCAACAGATCGTCGATGCGGGCAGGGTTGGTTGGCGAGTACCCGGCATGTTCAAACATCTGGGCAAAAAGGGCTTCAAGTTTCCCGTCAATGCGATCCAAGCTGATGTTGCTTAGCACAATCTGCAATCGATCCAGCACCAGTACATTTTCTGGTATAGCGGAGACCATGGAACTGGCCGAGGTAGTCAGGCGGATGCGGTCTGTGGGAGAAAGGCGGGGGCCAACAAGCGAGATTGCCAAGTCCGCGCCATCGATGAGGAATGGGCTTCCAGGCAGTGTAGTGGAGGCATTTGCGCAATCTATGAGGCCGCCGAGGATAAGAGCCACGGCGGCGGCGCACAGCATTATGGTGGTCGTCATGCGTTGATGGCGGAGAGCGCCAGAGTTTTTTCGCAAAGGAGAGCGGCAGTGAGACGGTCAGTGACACGTGTTGACGGCACCTGCCATCCCATAGTGGCAACCTGCTTGGTAGGGCAGCTAGAACAGTCGTTGCTTCCAAGTATTGATGGTGTCGGATGACTGGCCTTCTAAATTGGTCACAACAAGGATGTCGCCAGAAAGGTTGTGTACAACGCGTTTCGCAGACAAGGAGACACTGGCATTAAAATAGCATGCCTCTGCGCGGTCTGCCAACCATTTGGTTCCAGGGAACTTCTTGCCTGCTTCCGGACGAACAGGGAGTCGTGTCCAAGGCACCGCCAGTAACATCTTTGAGCTCGTCTACTTTCGGTTATCTTGATTGGCTATGTTTGTGCATTGAAATAGTATCGTTCAGAATCCGTATTTCTGCTGTCCGCGTTACAACCCGGTAACACAAGTCTGGTATGCACAGCTGCAATGCAGTGCACGTGCGCTTTGTTTGTAGCAGATGTCCGCTGTCCTCTGAACGCGAGCACGACAGCTCGCCAGGTCATCGTGCCACGCAGACCCGCCATCATCCCATCATCCTCACCATCCCATCCTCCCTGCCCATGCTCGTTTTCACGTCCCAAATCCTGCTTTTCCTCCTCGCATTCTGTCTCGCCGATACAGCTTCCACCGCGCCCTGGCCTCCGCCGACATCGGACCCCGCGACGGTCGACCGCGCCGCCGGCCTCCGCCCCTCCGAGCTCGCCTTCATCGACAAACTTGCCGCCGCAATACGCGACGGCACGGACCAGGAGACTGTCCCGGGGTCGGGGCCAGATCTGCCGCTCACCTGCCGCAAGGCCCGCCCGCCCAAGGGGACCGCCGCCGCCGCCGTCACCGCCGACTCGGACTACTACAAGTGCCGGACCAAGCCCAAGGTTGGCGGGTATGTCGCGGGCACGGGCGCGGGCGACGGCGATGCGGACGAAGACGCGACAGAGCACGCCCCGGTGTCGGTCCGCGGGATGGATTATCTCATGTATCGGGTCAATCGCAAATACACGCTCTATCGGGCGGGCGACGATATGGGCGAGCGGGTGCGGACGCCCGTGCATGCACGATATGTATCCAATGCCGGTGAGTGGGTCACATACACGTTGGCGGAGGAAGCGAAGCTGGGCAAGGAGTGGGTGCCTGTGATGTGGATATTGAACGTGGGGATCGGATGCAGTGCGGCCGGGGCGAGCGTCGAGCGGTGCCAGGAGGTGATGATTATCAACTAGACACGCGTCGTCATGGAGACGCGCCGTTACAGACACCCGCCATCATAGACGCACATCATTATGTAGGGTTAAATGATATTTGCATTAAGTGATCAGTAGAGGGTGAGAGACGCTCAGCGTACCACCCCTCCACCCTAATAACACCGCGGGACACTATACGCCTGGTTGCTCGACCCCTTGGCAAACGTCTGCGTGTAGTATTCCTGGCCGTCGCGGCTGCGCGCCATGGCCGAACCAAACACGGTGAACTGCCGACCCAGGATATTGTCCCGGTGGCCGCTGCTCTGCATCCACTCTTTCATCACTTGGCTCGCCGACCACGGCCCATACGCCACATTCTCGCCCACCTGGGTCCACTTGAACCCGGCACGCGACACCCGCTGGTCGGGCGTCGAGTGGTCCGAGCCGGTGTGCGACATGAGTCGGTGCGCGGCCATGTCCCGGGCGTGGGCGCGGGCTGCGCGCGCCAGCTTGGCGTCCATGCCGAGCGGCCGCAGACCACGGCGCGCGCGCTCCTGGTTCACGAGACAGCACATCTCGGTCTCGGAGAAGCGGGTGGTGTCGAGGCGCAGCGACGTCGGCGTGGCGACGAGGGCCATGGCGACGGCGGTCGCTGCGAACAAGGCAAGGGTGAAGACGGAGCGCATGTGGGTAGTAGGTAGATAGGGTGCGTGTATGTGTATGCGGAGGGTGACGATGCGGCGTGGACCAAGGGCGTCGGAGCGAAGGAGAGCCAAAGTGAACAACAGCGGCGAATGAGCGCTTAAATTGCGACTCGGCCAATTTCGAGCCGCTGAGCATATCGCGACGGTGGCTGTGGATAACCCGGCCTCTTAAATCCGGTGTATTTTACTATTGGGCACTCAGTAATCCTTTATTTTGGTGCAAATGGCCTCTGCTACTGCCAGACCTGGGATATACTGTTTGTTTTAAATGCCACAATGGATCTGATACTGGCTTCAATGCAAATGCCGCAGTTTCTTTGCAACTGCTATACTTTCTATGCTCAGACTGTATATCCTGCATCCAGCAATCCACAGCTGCAACATTCCAGTGTAGCCTCTGCCAACAAAAGTGCATAATTTGGTTCTCAGCCATCAGGCCATGACGATCACCAAAATGCTACGCACTGCCGCCACAGCTCTTATCCTCTGTGGCCTCATAGATTGCTCAAATGCCTCAACTCCATTGCCTGCAAACCCATTCCTCCTCCCTGGCATGAACAACGTGGCCTCGCTCATTGTTCCCCGCCTTTCCCCCGCAGACCGCATCCGCCTGGCTGCCTCGGCCAGTTCCATGGTCTCCATTATACCAGAAAATGCACTGGTGTTAGATCGATTGCAGGTTGTGCTAAGCAGCATCAGCTTGGATCGCATTGACGGGAAACTCGAAGCCCTTTTTGCCCAAATATTCGAACATGCCGGGTACTCGCCAACCAACCCTGCCCGCATCGACGATCTGTTGATATCTGCAAAAGAGTGTATGGCGCTGTTCCGTCTCTTGCGGATGCATGGAATCATGGACAGAGACGCTTCGACGGCAGCTGTGAGCTGGAAGCAATACTTTGCAGACCTGGGCATGGCTCTCTTGAAGCCATTCCTTCTTGCCGCCTCTAATACGCCACCAACGACCAAACTACTGTCGATTGTGAAGTTCGATGTGCTGAGAGCCATTGTCACCATCAGTATGGCCTACCCAAAAAGCCGCTCGTGGCCTGAGCTGCCCTTTGACGAAGTGCTCCTCTTTCTCAATTTCCGAATGCACGCTCTTGACTACCGAGGTAGATGGATTGGGGTGTTTTCACTTCCCAAAACTCGACTCCGCGTCCGCGGTAGTATGTTTTCCACCATAGAGCTAAAGGCACTCCTTTGGTTTCTTCAGCGCCCTTTGGATGGCCATACACTCAGTGACGATGCAAATGAACAGTTTGCCTACATCTGTCTGGAGCACTCCGCCATCCTTCAAGCAATCACACACACTGAACTTGCCTATGAAATTCGTCGAGGTTATCAATATGCTACGAGTACCTTCTCCATGCAGTGTCATGATATATTCATTGAGAGGATCAACCATGTAGAGCGAACCGAGTTTGGCAATGTTGGAAACATCGTGCGGGATGTGGAAGGCCTTGTGCGGGATCTTTTCGAATTCTATCACTTGGATGAAGATACAAATCCAAGTTGTATACTTGAACCGGGGGCAAATCGGGTGAGAAATGCAATTAGGCAAAAGCAGCTTCTATGGCGAATAGATTATTTGGATAAGATGCTGGCATGGCTGGATAGATGCCAGCGCCTTTGGGGGCCACACAAATTGATTGCTATGTAGCTAGAATGGAATGGCACCGATGCAGTGCATAATGCCAGATCAAGCAGCGACCCCTTGTATTGCTGCCAAGGCCCAGTACTCAGTACTTCTCTCTTAGCACCAGTGTCTCCTTGTCAGCCAAATACATTGGACAAAGGCCTCCTTTGCGACCAATTCAGACCGGCTCACGAGATCGACACGTGTCAACGTTCTTCTCTCCCTCTCCCTCTCGCATCGCATTCACGACTCTAGCCCAAGCCTCCTGGCACACCCTGACGACCACGCCATACACCACTAGCAACGCTTATTGCGCCATTCATCTCGCCATGTTCGGACTGCACAGCACCACCCTTGCCATCATCCTCGCTGCCCTTGTCGCCTTGTCCACCGCCGGTTTCCTCGCCTCGCTCACCTCCACCACCCTCGTCTCTGCACTAGGAAATGCAGCCTCTCGCAACTGCCCCAAACACTGCATACGGCGGGAGATCCGCGTGCTCTCCGACGCCGAGCGTTCTGCCTTCCTCTCCGCCGTCAAATCCCTCATGGCCTCGGGCCGCTACGATCAATACACGCGCTGGCACCTGGACTTTGCCCCCGAGGCCCACTCCCACCCCGCGTTCTTCTCCTGGCACCGCGCCATGATTCGCGAGTTTGAAAAGGATCTGCAGGCCGTCGATCCCTCCCTCTGCCTGCCGTACTGGTCCACAGACATCGATAGTCAGGCGCCCGAGGCATCGCCCATCTTCTCTGAAGCCTATTTCGGAGATGGCGGCAGCCCCGGCGATTGCATCACGAATGGGCCATTCAAGGACTGGCAGCCCGCCCATCCTTCGCGCCACTGTCTGCGGAGGAATTTCGATGGCGGCGAGTCCATCTCGGCGTTCCACTCCATGGAGGCCATCAACCGAGTCATGACCAACGCCAAGTCGTATGATGAGTTTCGCCGCGGCTTGGAGTTCTCGGTCCATGCGGCCGTCCACTCCGGCATTGGCGGCGACATGTCCACCATGCATTCGCCCAACGACCCCCTCTTTTGGGTCTTCCATGCATTCATCGACAAAATATGGTGGCAATGGCAGCGCAGAAATCCCTCCCTGGGCCACACCTACCATGGCACGGATAGGAATGGCCAGGAGGCGCGCACCACCGACCGTCTCGCTCCGCTCTCCCACACCGTCGCCGAAGTTCTCGATGCTGAAGATCTCTGCTATGGGTACGATGAGCTGCCCGCCGATGTCATCAGTGTGGCACTGCCCAAGCCCAATGTTCCCAATGATGACGTCGACGCCGATGAGGGCGACAGTAGCAGTAGCAGCAAGGCGCAGTCTATGCGGGCAGCACCCAGTGTTGATCGCTCAGTAAATGTCGCACGAGTGACAACAACGACGGTCGAGTGGTGGTCTGGACTCGCGCCGACAAACCGTCGCTCAACCCGTATCAAGCAACATTGGCTAACGACGATGCCGCGCCAATACCGCCAGCAGCATTATCGCCGCCGCTTGCCCAGTCGCACTCGTCGGTATCAGCAGTCGTCCCGCAGTATTCTTGAACTCGAAAGTAGTAGTGAGAAGGATGATAGCAATGATGACGACGACGACGACGATGACGGTGATGACACCGATGCCAACATGCCCAGCCTCGACCGCACCGACATGACCAAGCTTCGTGCCCCACGCCCCATCCCTACCGCCTATCTCGCCATGCACGGCATCCCCATCGACCAGGCTCGTGCCATTGAAAAGGTAATTGCGCAGACGTATGCCCAGCTCAATGCCATCGCTGGCTACATATCTCCTGCTGCACTATATAATCGTGACTCCTTGATGCTCAAGCTGGTGCCACGTGTGCACGCATTCCAGGTACAACGATACGGAAACCAAGAGCGCGTTATGATCATGCACAACGACACGATGGAGTCCGACTCGGCCCAGGCTGTGGCGAACATTAAACGGCGCGTGCAAAAGTTTGCACCCGATGTGGTTTCCGCGATGGGAGCAGGGGGTGTTCGGGATCGCGTAAAGGGTGCTGTTGGCGAGATGCAAGTGACCGAGTCGGGTGCTGCCGGGGATTTCCTCGCCGTTGGCGCGTGGAGTGTAAAGGACAAGATCAAGTCAATATCAGGCAAAACGGACGTGACGAGTGGGAGCAAACTAGGCCGGAAGTTGGAATGGGCAGGCAGCGGCCTGGCCACTGGCGTAACTGTTGCAATGGGGCTGTGGCTATGAGGAAACGAAGGGTACCACTGCTCAGAGGAAGGCTGTTGAAATAGATACAGCCTGTAATATTACACCGCAAATCAGTATGCCATGGATTGCAGTGGTATGAAATTGCAGGCCTGGTTTCGGTGCTCCTATGCTTGGCCATAGAGACACACCATCGCTTTATATTTTCTCAATTAGTGTTATATTATATTATCGGTGTGCATCGGCCATATTCCAACCAGTTGTCTACAAGTTGACGAGGCCCACGACGGCAGCGGCAAAAAGGGTGCCGTACATGCCCGATTTGAACGCGGCAGCCATCGCTTCAGACTGAAGCTTGACAACCGGCTGCTCCATAAAGTTCTGCGCGCTCATGGCATCGCCAGCATATGGCCCGGTAACCTCATAGAGGCGATCGCGGATGGACGCTGGCGCCCTAAAGTTGTCGTTCAGCATCGACTTAAACTTGTACCTAAAGTCGGCAACGATCTGGTAGGGGTCTGTCGAATCAGTGTACTCGTCCTTGTTGCACTCGACACGGCACACGTCGGGGACATCCACGCAAAAGGTCTTGACACGGGGCGCAGAGCAGGCAAAGAGATCCGGGCGGTAGTAGAGCGAATTGGGCGAGACATAGCCGTAGATCTTATTCAGGTCATCGTACTTGTCGCGGTACTCGTTTTCGTAGGCGATGTGGCGATCCGCCTGATAGCCCCACTGGTTGCGATATTCGTCGGGACACGGACGCGGGTGACGCAGTCCAACGACCTGAGAGCGATCATTAAAGTTGAAGGGCGGGTGAGCAGAGTCACGGGGGATGGGCACAATGGCGGTATGGGTGTCGATGGGCGGCGAGACGTGAACAGAAGCGGCAGAAAGGTTTAGGACGCCTGCGGTGCCATTCGTCGTTGCATTGGCGACCACGGTAGTGCCGTTGACATTGGTAATACCAGAGGTAACGTTGCCTGCAGCAGTGAGGCCCGTCACGATCGGGGTGGTCACTGAAGTAGCATTGGTCGTCGGAGCAGTCGCGGCAGTCGGAAGGGCTGTGCCAACATCAGCGGCGACACCAGCAGCGCCGTTAGCAGTCGGAAGGGCTGCAATCACCGGGGCAATTACCGGGGCAGTGGCATTTGAAACCAGGCTGCTAATACCGCCCTCAATGGCAAGCGCACGCACACGCAACTGTCGGCTGGGCTCAGGCAGGCGCACATTGTATAGCTTGTCGTACGAGATCTCCTCATAGCCATACCCCATCTTGTCGGAATCGAGCACATCGCGGGCGGTGTACCCGTACGGCTCCATACGATCATCGTACGACACGGCCTGACCATCCCAGTTGTTGCCGCTATAGGTGTTGGCGTACTCAGGACGGTATTTTTGCCATTGGTGGTACACCTTATCGACGTAGGCGTGATGGGCGTACCACAGAGGGTCGTTGCTCGGGTACATCGAGGCCATGTCTCCACCGATCGCGTAGTGCGGGACGTTGCCGATGCCGTGCTCAAACCGTTGGCGGAAATCGTCGTAGCTGTTGGACTGGGTGATGCAGCGATTGATCATCTCGTACGAGTGGAATGAGCCGATGGTATCGCCGCCGTCGTACTGGCGCCGTACACAGTGCTTCTGCGGATATGCGGGCTGCCAATTGTCGTGCCACGACGTCTTGACGCAGCCATCGGCATCGTTGCGACGACCATACCAGTCGTCGTGCCAGATGGGCGAGCACTCGGGCGACTGCGAGTCGAGCGAGTGGTCCCATGTGTGAAGGCACACATCCGGGTCGTACTCCTGCAGCATCTTTTCAAACTCGCGCAGATGGGCGCGGTGCCAGGTGAAGTAGCCGGGGCCGTTGTGATGGCGGCGCACATTGTCGTTGTAGTTCTTGGTGTACTGGTCGTACTTACCGTCGTCCATAGCTCGGCGCAGCGTCTTGAAGTACTTGGAGCGGTCGTTGTCCGACAGCGCGCGGAACTCGCGACGCACGCAGCGGCGGGGCTCGGCGGCGATGAGAGTAGATGCCGCAAGGACGAGGGTCACGACGACGGTAATGTTGCGGGACAGCATAGCTCTGATAATTAGGTTCTAGTAGTGCGGAGATGGCGAGAGGGGGGCAGCGTGATGGTGAGGAAGAATTGCGCAGGTGCATATATTGCGCAGACACGTTTTTCCTACCCCCTCGATGCTGCGAGCAGGCGCGCGAGGCATCGCTGCGTCAAGACGCCCAGCCGGGAATCACCGCAGACGTACAGGAGCGATGGAAGCGCACCGACGATCTGCGGTCCAAGAATGTCGGCGTAGTCATCGCCGGTAGTGGCGAGATGCTCTAGCACGAAATACACCCCTTGCCGTCGTAGCCTGGCAGTGGTTAGTGCGATGGCTTGTCCAGGACGGCCTACTTTTGCATAGGGAAGCCGTTGCGCGCACAGGCATCTGCGGCATATTGGCTCAGCAAGGTCATACACTTGTTTGCCGCTGCTTGTCGAAAGAGTGCCTGGACTTGTCCAGGGTGCGATGCAGCCTCTTTCGCGTCGCCTTTTGCCCCGAGATTCATCAGCAAAGCGAGACAGCGGAGATAGAGACGATCACGCTTGATCAAAACCACGTCAGCGACGCTTCCTCCAATGCCATCGCGCTCGTCACCAGTGCTTACTTCAACG
Source organism: Zoopage sp. CT-All (assembly GCA_004114245.1). Taxonomy (NCBI): domain Eukaryota; kingdom Fungi; phylum Zoopagomycota; class Zoopagomycetes; order Zoopagales; family Zoopagaceae; genus Zoopage; species Zoopage sp. CT-All. Next base: position 28,331 of record QZWS01000033.1, read on the forward strand.
AATAATGCATACTCGGCTCCGAGAGAAAGCAATCGAACAAGCCCCTCACCGCCTGATGCGGTCCATGACGATGGGCCAGGTCCGCTTACTTCCAGCCGAATCAGCCATGAATACAATGCCATCATGCCACTCTCAAACTGGGTCATGTCAAATGCTTCGTCGGCATCTAGCTGCTTCAAGGCAGACAGCACTTCTGGTCGCTCTCGCGAAGGGCGAACGATCGAATGAAGAACGCTAATATGAGCGTTGAAAGCATCGAACGTGACGGTGCTCTCATCTAGGTCAATGAGATTTTACAGGCTGCGATACATCACACACCTTCAATACACGTTTCTGATGAACACCATGCAAGCATAAGGCTAATGCCAACATCGCATGCCATCTTCCAAAGAGCCTGGCGATCGGCAATGTCTTCCGGCATTGCACAATCTTCATGCCTTAGCGATGCCATTTTTGCGATGGTCTACGCACAACGTCGAACAGAGAGCATGCGGAAAGGGTTGTCTACCTTGATACATGCGGGAAATAGCTGTGACTTGAAAACCTGCCCTTTCTCAGCGATTGATGACAGAAACCGCTCTTTAACCAAAGCTAGCAATTGATACGACGCGGCGATCATTGTAGGCTTGCGGCCACCGCCCGGAATAATGCCATCCGTATGCTGCATACTCTTTGCCAATGACGCAGACCATATTATAAAATCGAGTATTACGGCTGGAGTGGCATCATCAGCAAGGTTCACTTCTTTCAAGACGTCCAGAATCGCTCCTTGAAGCATACTTGGCCGGTCGGCGTCACTCGAATACTCATCCACTTGTGGATACAAGAGCAATCCGCGAAGTATCGTGCAGAAGCGCTCAACATCTTCGCCGACAAAGCCCTCGCACAGCACAAAGTACACCTCAAGGAAGGCATAGACGTATGCGGTTAGCAGCTTCACGGCATAGCGCGGCAATTGCATCGTTCCATCGACGGATATGCTTTGTATAATGTCAACCCCAGTCGCCTCCCACTCGGCCCAAGCAGTCCACCAAAGGTCAGGCAGCCTCTCCCAAAGCATTTTCGTCATGTGCGCCTCGCCAGTTTCGCGCGCAACAGCCAACAGTACCTTCATATTTTCGGCCGAGGATAGTGCCACTGCTGGCGTTCCTTCGACAATCCAAAAGCGGAGGTATCGCAGAAATCGTTCCCAGAAATCGACAAAATCGGGGAGCAAAACCAACATCTCAAGATTGTCACGGAAAACGCGAACTACACCAGATATGACCAGTATCCTCGTTTCATCCCATTGCTTCTCGGGAGATTGTCGAGATCGGATGGACCAAGCGTCGCTGTCGCGCCGTGCTGACAGGGGCCCATTCCCGGTTTGCTCTTTTGGCGTCCCAGGCACAGACTTGCTCATGTCAAGGCCGCTTATACCAACGTCACGAGGAAAGTTCACGTCGTCGATAAGCGGGAAAAGGACCAGCGATAGGCACTTGCGCCAGGTTTGTGGACTGAGCGAAGCGCCATTTGCTGCAACCGTTCTGAATAGGCTTTGATTGGCGCTGTTGCGCACCTCGGGCCGATCATCGGCACCGATGCTTTTCAGCTGAAGCAACAGTAACAGCCAAAGCGCCGAAGCAGCGATATCGTCCATAGTGTCGCCAATTTGATCCTCTAAACTGGCGTCGACAGCGTGACCGTCATTGACCTCGGCGACCTCCTCATCGTCGGTGCGCAAGAAATCAGAAACCGCCCAAAGCAAGCCTATGGCAGTTAGGCTAATGTTTAGATCATCCTGCTGCCTGCAGAATAATCCGAGGATGCGGATGCACTGACGGAGACACTCGGGGCGAAGAACGGTTAAATAATCACTGCAGACGATCTGGATGCACGGAAACGCTGCCCGAATGGCAGAGTCTGTTGGCTTGATTGGCCCAGGCACTGGAGTACTAGACCTTACGATACCGAGCGGTCCAGACACGGCTGTTTGTTGCCTTTTCTCAATGATATTGGAAACGCACACTCCGTAAATACAGTTCAGCACCAAACTCCAAGTGGTCGGACCAAATGACTCTGCTGACGATTGAAGAAGGTCGTAGAGCGCGTTCAGGCCAACCACACGAACGTCAAGCGCTGAACGACCAAGCGTATCGTCCATAAGCACGCGCTGCAGCGATTGAAGTAGGCGAACTTGTACGGCGTCTCTGTCCGCTCTCTCGCCTTGGTCACGTTCGCTTAATACCACCATGCAATTCTGCAGGATGGATACGAAACCCTCGGAGGATTGCAATTTAATGGCAATTGGGCTTGTTGAATACAGTAACGAATCGATCAAATGGTCGACCAAGCTTGTCCAGTATATCGCATCATCGCCTCGTAAAAGCCGTTCAGTGTTCTCGGCTGCCATCTGAGTCAGACGTGATATAGCGAAAGATCGTCCTTCTGGGGCTGCTGACTCCTTTCGTGCGACGGGTGACACGGTCGACTTGGATGCAGAACCTTTAGGCAAGGCGACACCGCTCCATGCCGCAGACACCCGCATTAGACCCTGAACTGCATTTAGGAAGCCCAGATCCTCCCAAAGACGCGAATCCTCGAACAGTGCATCCATCTCCTTGAGTATGCGGCCGCTTAGTGTCGAATCCGGACCGACGGCTTGTAGTCCAGGGAGCAGCAAACTGTCGGACCGTCTCATGCCCGGGCTTTCGACCACAGAGCTCGATCGCTGGAGCATGGCAGAGCCCCCGGCTACTCGGGTCGACGTCTGTATGGAGCGCCCGTGAAGGACCAACTCTGCGTTTTCAAACGTAGTCAGGGTAACTGACCAAATCTGCACGTCAAAGATGTTTGCCAGATATCGAACGGTGCGAATAAGACAGCTGAGACAGGCGGCATAGCGCTCGGGAAACATGGAACGGGATTGAATGACGACGCTCTTGACAGCCCCGGTGCTTGCAATGGCACCCGTCGTGCCCGCTCCGGCACTGTCATCCTTTTCTTGCGTCGCTGATGTTGCTGGCGGTATGGAGAATTTGGATAGAACGGTGACAAAAGCATCACTGGGCACTGATAGTTTCAAAGCGCCGGCAGTGCACGCGGCTAATCTCTGTGCCGAGAGAAGCTCGTAAAACAAGGCATCGTCGAGTCTGGTTGAAAAGTAGGACGAAAATGCGGCGAGAAGGGCAGGCCAGGACACCTCCATCATCAGCCCTACCACTCTCAAGGACTCGAAATAGCGAGAAGAGGGTTCCTGCATGATGGCATCAAATTTTTTTGCGCTAATCGTGATTGAGGATGGAAACATGGCGGGGCGAAAGGCAGACTGCGTCGATCCTGATGAGGGAGGATGAATCGCATGCGTTGCCTGAGAGTCGTCGAAGGCAGGAAGCACGCGATGTGACAATGTGTCGATGATGGCAGTTATGCACTTGAAGGCGAGGTAAAAGTCGTAGTGAGCAGGAAGCTGTGGCGTCTCTGTCTTCTCCAGCTGATCGAGCCTAGGCGATGCATGTGTTAGCGTGAAGTGCGAAGTGAGACTACGCGTAGGCCTACCAGAGTATACGCAGCGACGAGGACGCCAAGCACAAGCCGACGTCAGTGGACGCTGATGTGATGCCAAGCTCAACGGCCATGCCTTCCCATACTCTTCCATCCATAAACGTACCCGAGGCTGCCAAGGATGGGATGCTTCCCGTCGCCTTTGGTGTATCCGCGGCCCATTTGCTCAGTGCGGCAACCAAATCGTAGAAAATGCCACCAGAACCGCGCTTGCGCTCATACTGCAGGTACATTTGTTGAAGGCTGGCAAAGTCTTGACAGAGAAAGTAGAAAAACTCTAGCGCTAAAATCTTTTGAACAGTGTCAGCCGACGCCGAGGTGGAACTCGTCGTAGCTGAGGAAGGATTTGCAGCCGAACTGGGTAGGGATGTTGCTTCAATGTGCCTAAGGAGCATTGACATGAACACCTCGCACTCTGTGATCTACAAGGGATGTTATATGACGCAGTGGATGGATATACATACCAAGACTGGCATTAACTTTTGGCAAACGGTACGAATCAGTCGCACCACGCGAACCTTGAGCATGTAGTCTGATGCAGGCGAGGAATGGTGCCGAATGATAATGGGGCAAATATGCTCCTTCAGCACTTTTGTCAGTTCGGGCTCCTAACCAGCATGAATCTGGTTTATGCAGCATGTGAGGCAAACCGCTATAAAGAGCGTCGCGTGAGCGGCAATGATGGACTCAATGAGTTCCAGGCCAACGATTGGGTCAATCGCGCCAAAGGTCAGCAGGTGTACGGAGTTTGATGCGGCTGAGGAGGTTCGCTCTGCGTTTGTAAGAATGCAAAGGTCCTGGGCAGGATCAAGTCCGCGATCAATGGGACAGGAACACTCCACTTGCCTCTATCAAATATCGAGCATCGATGAGCTGCTTATCTAGGCAAAATTCAGACAGACAGAGGATCAATGCTTGCCAGACCGCGATCAAGATCATCCCAGTCAGGGTTGATCGATTTCTCCTCGGCTCTCGACGACCACAGTTTCTCGAAAACCAGCGATACGAGCTGAGTTAGTGTGGCCGCTGCGACGCCGGCCACGAGTGCATTGGGGCCCGATGTGGTCGACGACACAGTCAATGAATTGGGCACGCGAACATCGCCTTGGAGCCGGAAACACAGCGTCAGAAGCTATGGAAATTGTAGTCAGGCAAACTATTCTAAACACGGCACGGCACTAACGTCGATGAGAGCGTCGTCGTGAACATTAGAATACCCGGTGCACAAGGGCGGAATGCACTGCAGCACTCGAAGCAAAACGTCAGGTATAGGGGTTTCCGATGCATGCAGTAGGGCTGTCGTAACGTGTCTCAATGCGCCCTGAAACAGGTTGCAATGGATTTAATGATGATCAGCGATACCGTTACGAATGCTTTGCGGAGAATTAGTTGCTGGAGACACCCAACCGCTATGCCGACAATGCGGGGATGTCGCGTTTTGGCAGCCAAAGACACCGCCTTGAGCGCATCCTGCGATCCCCTCAGCACTATTCGTGTCATATTGATAGTGACAGCGCCAAGACATACCTTTGAGAATTTCGGCTTCGGAGCGGCCGCGATAGACCTTGATTAGCGCCAGTTGTTTATCGGCAGCCTGTGGGCAGCCCAGTAAGTCCTCGGCATCGCATTCAATTTACCCACATGCCTCCTTCACGTCGGGGTACTTTCGTCGGGATTCGGATGCGAGAAGAGCAAGTTCCTGCTGAAGGAATCCGCTGAGGGTGGACATGGGAAGGTGAGAGGGGGCGTGGCAACTGAATCTGATGGCAGTGCAAATGATATATATGAGTGACGCTTCAGCGCCCAACTCCGTCCGCTGACACTATGCCTTACAGGTTTCGGCGTGCCCATCGCTGCATAAGCCCGGGCAGTGCCGACACCGCTATCACTGACACGACTAGGACTATGTTTTCACTGGTCCAAAGCGCCGCTGACAGATCCAAAATGTAATCGCCATCTACCAGCCCGGCACCTCGTGCAGCCCCGAAACGCTCCATGGCAACTCGAATCGAGCATCCTGCGCGGACGCACACCCATCCCAGCGGAGCCACACCCACCACCGTGCCCAAAAAGAACGGAGCCAGGGGGATTTTGAGGTGCGGCGATGCAAGCGATATAAACCAGTTCGGGACCGCGGGTGTGGCGCGTGCAAGCACGACGTAGCCAAATAGCATGGCCGCTGTGGGCTGCTCATTAGCTTGATGAGGATGAGGGTGAGGGTGAGATTGGGCGGTGTCTGTGGCCTTGTGCTGGGCCGCCACAGCAGGTCTGTCAATGGTAGAACCAGAGCCTTGAGATAGCAGCTGCGAGAATGCTAGAAACTGGCGTGGGAAGTATCGCTTCAGGGGCGGTCCGAGGAAGAGTTTGGAGAGCGTGTATGCAACCGATGAGCCTACCCCGGTGGCCTAATGCAGAGCAGGAGTTGGTCCTAGCAATTGTGGGCCTGATACTTACAAAGGCAACGAGAAAAACGGCGATGTGGGATGGAAACAGAGCGCCAGCAAGCGTCGCGAAAGCCAGCGACCCAGGGATGGCAAAGCTCTGGAGACTACAGCCAGACAGACATCAGTGTGGGAATGAGCGAGTGGGATGGATCACAAAGTGTATATCGCGAGGAATGACAGTGCAGCCGGAGCCGGGGAATCGTCGACGAAGGAGCGCAACGAGCTGGCAAGGACCGGAACATCGCGCGACGAGCGCGGCCATATCAGCCCATCCATGTCCGCCCTAGCCATCAAAGACTGTGCTTGCAACCAGGACAATGGTTACTGGGGAATAAGCGCGCGGAGGAGAAGGTAGAGCAGCCCGGCGGCCGCGACGAATATTCCAAGAAATATGCAACCAGGGTACCGACGAACGGCGCCAGCACCCGCATGGCTCGGACTAGCGTCGATGGGCGGCTGTACGGATGACTTGGCCATGCACACGAATGGAGAATGCCACGATGCCGGGAGGATGTTTTTGAAGTGCAGACTGCTGACGGCGTTGTCCGCACGACACGGGACAACGGTCGCCCAGCCAACGCTGTCGTTGAACTGTTGCTGGAATGATGATCAGGGTCGAATGAGAAAAGAAGACCTTGGTCAGTGCACCCAAGACTAATCGACGCTTCCTTTGGCATGAGGCGATGGAGAGATTGGGCAGTGGAAGGTCATGTGGCATGAATGCCTGGGAGTATAGTACAATGGGGCAGCAATGACAACCGCCAATGCCGTCACATATATCGCTGACATCCAACAAGTGCCGGGGCTGCACGAGCTTCGGAAGATTGTCCGTTTAATTTGCGGTGAATGGACGCCAGAACGTGCTTCACACAGCCACGTTTTTCTAATCCACTCTCTCACTCACTCGCCTGCCCGCGCGTCGCCTACCTACTATATCCTCGGACACGCGCTTTACCTCACGACACAACCATACTCATGAATCATACAACTGCCCGCGCTGTCTATGTCGCCGCGACAATCGTGCTCGTCGTGGCTTCGCCGTTGGTGCTTGCGTCCGGTCCCGACAGTCCGCTGTTGCCCGTCGATGGTGCTACTGTTGTCGCGACAACTCCTTCTGTACCAGCACCGGTGAATGCCGCGGTAAGTGCACAGCCAGTGGCCTCGTCGTTTACTTGGTATTATCCGTCAACCTGGTTCGGCTCCAGAACACCCGTTGCAGAGACATCCGTTGCAGAGACATCCGTTCTTCCTCCGCCTCCACCCCCTCTTACAGGTACCACGGCGCATGTCAAACAGCGAGAACGCGTTCCGAAGCTTGATATCAAAGGCTTGCCACATTATCATCGATATGGCGTTGGTGCAGATACTGGGGCTCCTCAGGTCGTACACATCCCGCCTCCACCGCCTCATGTTGTCATTCACCCCAATGATCACATACCCACTGTCGACGCCACTTCCGTCGACACTACGTCCTCCACCGCTATCACCGCGCCCCGTCGTCGCATTAATTTCTCGCCGTCGCATCTTGCCGCCCTAGAATATCTCAACGGCCTTGCCCCTGTGCACAAGATCATCAGCAAAGATCCTGCACCGCGGGTTCAGAAATACACTGTCGAGCAGCTAGAGGCCATCGAGAAGACCAAGCTGACCTCGTTACAGCGGAATCAGTTGATTTTAGCCCGGTCAATGAATAACATGGCGAGTCGCCCAATGCCCGAGTTGTTTACGGAGCAAATGGAAGAGAAGAGCAATACGCCCCAGGCCACGGAATCCTTCAGCCGCAAGGACAAGAAGGTTAAAGAGAAGACGGTTAAGGAGAAAATGGTTAAGCGGAAGAAAGTTGAGAGCGACAAACCCAAGGATCTCTCGCACAAAAAGAAGTTTTATGATTGGCTCGCTCAAGACCCAAAGGCGGCCCAGAATTTCCGGGAGTTCCTCGAGTCCAATAAGCAGGGGCGCATCACTGGTGCACCTGCCAAGGGGCAGTAAACACAAACAGGCATTTATGGCCATCCCACTTAAATATACCAGTCTATTTTGCCAACCGAGTGTCTTTTGGAGCTGGGACACAGTAGCCAAGGATGTGTCATGCAGATTGTCAAGAGCGGACATCATATTGCTGTGTCAGAGTGTGATGGCTTAGTCAGACTCAACAACTTGGAATCTAAAGCAACAAGATGTCATCAAG
>QZWS01000034.1:0-36291 GCA_004114245.1 Zoopage sp. CT-All
ACACTGGTGTTGGCGCGACAAGGAGAAAAGTGGGCGCCAACCAAACCGGGCCGGATTGTTACCATTACAAGAGGCAGGATTGGAGTCAGGGTTGGGGACCGCCGCGGCGGTGCTGTGAGCATGGTAGCTCATTGGGATCCGACCAAACTGTGAGGGCTCCAAGGTGGGTCTGGTGAAGCTAGTATGTATTGGGACCAACACTGGTGTTGGTCGGATGAAGAAGAAAAGAGTTGTCTGGCTAACCCTCACAGCCCCCAGCCTGCCTCCAGTCCTGCCTAGCCTAGCCCCATCCCTGCCACCAACCCAGTCCTTGCATTGTCTGCCGAACCCAGCCCCGATTCCGCCCGGGCATCACAGATACTGATGCAAGGAATTTTACATTTTGGGCAGCAGTACTGGAGCTGATCTGGCACTCTCAATGCAATGAGACAGTGGAATGGGAGCTAGCCAGGGGCATCACTGCTGAAGACAAGTGACAGCCTGCCCTGTGGTGCACAGCCATGACAGGGGTTGTGACTGTGCTCTTTTGAATTTCATTGCTTTGGCAACGCCGCGTCCACTGAGCTACAATGTAAAGTCCAGCTAACTGGGCAAGTTCACCCTAGTGTGCTGCTAGTTGTGACTGTGCTCTTTTCTCTTTGGTGTGTTTTCCGGGACCAGGGATACATAGACTTCCATTGTATTCCTGCCCAAGTCCCTTTCACATCCACAAGTATAATATGCCCCACACCTGACATAAGCCAGCACCATAATGAATAATGACACAATTCCCACCCCGCCTCCTCCTTCTCCCCCCTTGAATTCTACACTGGTCACTCCTCCTCCTTCTTCTCCAAAACTTACACCAATGTGCCCTAGGCAAGCCCGTGCAGCCAAGCAAAGCCTTTGCATGTGTCAACACATCTGTGCCGTATAGGCTGTGGAGCGGCAATTAATTTAGTAGTGACTGTTTTGTATTTACCCCGATTACACAGCGTCCCACAGTGCACCTCGGGTGCATTGCCCACACACCACCCCCACCTCACCACATAGGCCACATGGATGGATCGGGAGGGCCACGTGGCCCTCCGCATGAAAACTAAACCTCCCCGCCCGAACATAGAATCTAGAGAATACATCATCTTAGCCCAAGGACCCCATCCTTGCCTGCTGTTCGTCAGCATAACATCACTCCGGGACCAGGGTGGATGGACTTGGTGGGCATGGCCAGTGTAATGCCCTGGCCCGGCAGCATGCCAGGGTGAACTTGCCCAGTCAGCTGGACTTTACGTTGTAGCTCAGTGGACGCGGCGTTGCCGAAGCAATGAAATTCAATTGAAAGCGTCATGAGAAGGCCACGCGGAGGCCATGCGGTCGCCTGAATAAAAGCCGCGCCACCTCATCGACCCTCGTCATTTCCACCTCAGCCTCCGCTTGCAACCACACAGCCACAGCAACGTCTACAACGAATCCACCATACACTCCACGATGAAAACCAACGCTCTCCTTCTCTTCGCTGCCACCATTGTCGCCGTTGCTGCAACCACGCTCACCTCTGTCTCAGCATCTGGCGTGCTTGAAGACAACTCCTGGCTTAAAACTCTGGTTGAAAAGGACGCACAAACACTCGAAACGAAGTTTGCGCAATTAGACCCAAAAGATTTGCGCGCGCTAGCTCTTGGCAGGCTATTAAAAATGGGCCATCAAGGAACGATGACCCAGACGGTAGTGTCAGTGATGGGCAAGGTGTCGGATACAACCTTTAGTGAATTGGCAAATAAGGAAGTAGATTATAGCAGATCCAGGTATGGCCACAATACTGACTGGCTCTCCAGCAGTGATGAATGCTGGATGGCCATCGGCAACGTTATTCTAAAGAGAGGGGCACCCTCCAGCAACGCTGCTTTCAAGTATTTCAAGCGGACGACAAAGTATTTGTGCTAATTGCTGACTCCGAATTCGTGCTAAAGGATAGTGGCTACAGACATGTTGGTCATCACGATATGTATGGCGAGCAATGCAAAGATGTTGTTAACATGATTTATACTTTCATTGCTGCTGTGGCAGGTCTGTCCAAGCAACGATGATGCAGCGCTTAGCCTTCCTTGCGAGCGTCACGTTACCTGTTCCAGCCTATCCACGCCCTACCACGTCGCACAATTATAGGGGTCAGTACGATGTCCAACAGCACTGAGCATCGGACGACAAGTGGCAAGTAGTCTGCATTTATCTCGATAGCGCCGGCCTGTTTCACCTACCTTGAGGTGGCGGCGGCTGAAACGGCCTTGAGCCATGGGCTGCATACACTGCTCCACCTGGGGGCGGCATCATGCCACCGGGGGGTCCTGGCGGCGGATGCATCATCCCAAACTGCGAAAGCGGAGGTTGTGGGGGCATCGGGGCCCCCTGCATACCGGGCATAAACGGCGGTGGCGCTCCCATATATGCGCCTGGAGGTCGCAGATGAGGGGGCAGCAGATGCGGCGGCAATGGCGTCGGACCACCTCCGGGCACAGCGCCAGGCCCGTGCATCATCCCAGGCCGCATCGGTCCCCCTGGCATTCCTTAATAGAGTTAGGAAGATGCCCAAGGAGAGCACAGCACATACCAAATGATGGCATCAATGCTACATATCGTCCGTCAGCCGAATACAGCGAGAAACGCACATGACATACACGGGGGAAGCTCGTGGCCTTGATAGAGCAACATCAGCTTGTCAAACACGGCCTGCAGCACCTCCGGCTGTAGTTCTACATCACCAAGCCGCGTCAGCATGTGCAGAGAGAGCAAGCGGCACGGTGCGGGACTGTACCGGAAAAATACTGCTTCACCTGGTTGATATGCTTCCACCCAGTGTTGTGCGCCTTGCGGACGGCAATCGAGTTGTGCGTCAAAAATATGTCGCAATAGTCTACTTATAGAGCATTTGGGCTCAGACGGAGAGCGGGCGCACCGCAGTAGTATCTTGGCATGTTGGGCGGGATTGTGTGACTGTCTGCCCCAGGCTATGTCCAAGATCCACCACGCATGGCGTCTGCTGCGGCCACCCGCACTTCGAGGAGCGAGGCGCACCGCAAGCTTGGCACACGAAGCAGTGGCGGATGCCCCGACGCCTTCGCGGGTGGAGCCGCGGCTATTGCGGTGCACAAAGGCATCATCCCCATCCGCCCCGCTCCTCACGCAACAACTGTGAATAGAACTCGGAATTTATAGACGTGACGCGAGTATCATTCATCGCTGGTCGTGGCGGCTCTGGCTGCGTCGCTTTCCTGCCATCGTCTCGCCATGGCGTTGGCCCGCCTTCTGGAGGTGATGGTGGCCGCGGTGCCAGCATATATATTCGCGCCTGCGATAGTATGACTTCGCTGGCGCATTTAAAGAGGAAACTGGTGGCGGGGAACGGTGGAAACGGTATGGGCGATGCGAGGCACGGTAGAAGCGGCGCCGATGTTGTCGTCACCGTGCCGCCTGGCACGCGTGTCGTTGAGGCGAGAGAGCCCTGCGCTGCAGACCAAGTAGAGATTAACGACGAGGAGAGAATACGCAAGATGTACAAGCTGTATCCGGGATGGGAGGACCGCGGAGAAGTGTTGGCATGGGAACGCGAGGTCGGTCTGCATTCAACCCGTCATCGTCGACGCTCCACTCTCGCATCGCGTCATTTGAATCCGCTGCACCCAATGACGCGGCCCATGGAGCCGTTTGATCTTGACACATCCGAAACTCCTGCTGTCCTCGTCGCCCGCGGGGGAGCTGGCGGTCGAGGCAATATCCATTTTACTACCCGCAACATTCGCGATCCGCGTTTTTGCACCTACGGGCAGCACGGCGAATCTCGAGAATTAATCCTCGAGTTGCGACTGCTCGCGGAGGTGGGCTTTGTAGGGGCGCCGAACGCAGGCAAGAGCACGCTGCTTGGTGCACTCACACGCGCACGACCAAAAATCGCCGACTATGCCTTCACCACGCTCACGCCTCAGCTGGGAATGCTAGCATCGACGGAGGCAATATCCATGGCAGATATCCCCGGGCTGATACAAGGTGCACACCAGGGTCGTGGATTGGGAATGGCCTTTTTGAGACACGTTGAGCGAAGTCGCGTCCTCGTTCATGTTGTCGATATATCGCTCGGCGCCAATGATCTTGACGAGACTCTTGTCGGCGATGTGGATACCGAGTTCGATGCCGTCGCGAAAGAGTTTACTACGATTCGCGACGAGCTAAAAGCCTATCGTGACGGGCTCTGCCAACGTGTCAAGGTTGTGGCCGCAAACAAGATTGATGCGTTGCCCGAAGATGTGGCGCTAAGACGACTAGCTGCGTTGCAGCAGACTGTAGCCGTGCAGTCAGGAGATGAGGTTGTCGTGGTGCCGATATCGGCGAAAAGCGGGAGCAATTTGGGGGCCTTGGTTGAGGCCGTATCACTGGCAGTGCAGCGCGCACGAGCAACGTCCAAGGTGGTCGCGCATATGCAGGAAGAGGGATAGTGTGCAAATACATGGCGGCAGGCCTGCTTATAATTAGACAGGCGCCTAAAAAAGCAGCCCTGCACGGCGGTCATCACGGACTAGCGCTGGCAAACATAGCAATTTGACTATTGAGTACTGTTGTTCACACACTAGTCTACCTCCTCCATCTTGGACGCGTCCGCATCCTCGAGGTCGGGCATCTCATCGGCAGCAGCCTCGGCCTCGACGGTGTCCTCTTCCTCGTCGATGCTCAGACCGAGCCTGATCATGCGGTGGATGCGGTTGGAGAAGCCGGACGGATCCTCGAGCGAGAAGCCGGACGTGAGCAGCGCGGTCTCGTACAGCAGGTACGTTAAATCCTTGACGGTCTTGTCGTTCTTGTCAGTCTCAACGCGGGTGCGGAGCGACTTTACGATCGCGTGACGCGGGTTCAGCTCCATCGTCTTCTTGGACATCATGTACGACGAGGTGGAGGCGTCGCGCAGCGCCTGGGCCTTCATGATGCGCTCCATGTTGGCAGACCAGCCAAACTGGCCGGTGACGAGCACGCATGGCGAGTTGACGACACGCTGCGACACGATCACCTTCTCAACCTTGTCGCCGAGGATCTCCTTGATCTGCTTGCACAGGCTCTCGTGCGACGCCTTGAGCTGCTCAAAGGCAGCCTTCTCGTCGTCGTCGTCCTCGAGCTCGAGGCCCTCCTTGGTCACCGACACGAGCTTCTTGCCCTCAAACTCCTTGAGCTGCTGCGTGGCGTACTCGTCGATCGGATCAATCATGTAGATGACCTCAAAGTTCTTGGCCTTGAGGCGCTCGAGGAACGGAGCATTCTCGACGGCGGCCTTGGACTCGCCGGTGATGAAGTAGATGTTCTTCTGCTTCTCGGGCATGCGGGTGACGTAGTCCTTGAGCGAGGTCATCTCGTCGGCGGACTTGGTCGAGTAGAAGCGGAGGAACTCGGCGAGCTTGGGACGGTTCTGCGCGTCCTCGTGGATGCCGAGCTTGATGTTCTTGGAGAAGGCCTCGTAGAACTTGGAGAAGTTCTCCTTGTCCTCGGAAATCTCGCTAAACATCTCGATGCACTTCTTGACCAGGTTCTTGCGAATGACCTTGAGGATCTTGTTCTGCTGCAGGATCTCGCGCGAGATGTTGAGCGGCAGATCCTCCGAGTCGACGACGCCCTTGACAAAGCTGAGCCACTCGGGGATCAGGTCCTCGCAGTCGTCCATGATGAAGACGCGGCGCACGTACAGCTTGATGTTGTTGCGCTTCTTCTTGGTCTCGAACATGTCGAAGGGCGCGCGGCGCGGGAGGTAGAGAATCGCGCGGAACTCGAGCTGGCCCTCGACCGAGAAGTGCTTGACGGCCAGATGCTCCTCCCAGTCGTTGGTGATGGACTTGTAAAAGGCGCCGTACTCCTCGCTGGTGATGTCGTCGGGGTTGCGCGTCCACAGCGGCTTGGTCTTGTTGAGGAGCTCCTCCTCGACCGTCTTCTCCTTGATGGTCTTCTTCTTCTTGTCCTTGGCGCCATCCTCCTCGTCCTCGACCTCCTCGATGAGCGGCTTGGCCTCGTCCTTGTCCTCGGCCTCCTCGTCGTCCGAGACCTCCTTCTCGACCTCCTTCTCGACCATGAGCTGGATGGGGTAGCCGATGAACTCGGAGTGCTTCTTGACGACGTCCTTGATGCGCTTCTCCTCGAGGTACTCGAGCTGGTCCTCCTTGAGATGCAGACGGATGGCGGTACCGCGGCCAAGCGGCTCGCCGGTGGTGTCGAGCGCGATGGTGAAGGAGCCGCCGGCGGCCGACTCCCACACGTACTGCTCATCGTCGTTGTGCTTGGTGACGACCTCGACGCGGTCGGCAACCAGGTACGCCGAGTAGAAGCCGACGCCAAACTGGCCAATCATGCTCACGTCGGCGCCCGACTGCAGCGCCTCCATGAAGGCCTTGGTGCCGGAGCGGGCAATGGTGCCGAGGTTGTTGACGAGGTCGGCCTTGGTCATGCCCAGGCCCGAGTCACGGATAGTCAGCACGTTGTTCTCGCGGTCGGGGATGATGCGGATGAAGAGCTCGGGGCACGAGGCGAGCTTCTCGGGGTCGGTGAGCGCCTCGTAGCGGACCTTGTCGAGCGCGTCGGAGGCGTTGCTGACCAGCTCGCGCAAGAACACCTCCTTGTTGCTGTAGAACGTATTGACGATCAGCCCCATCAGCTGGGAGATGTCAGCAGCAAAGTTGAACTGTTCGGCCATGGTGAAGAGCGTGCGGGGGCGAGCGGGGGCGGGCAGGGGCGTGCGGGAGCGTGAACAACGGAGGCTTGTCGCGGGGACCAACAAGTCGATGAGGCGAGGAGAGCAAGCGCAAAAAAGTGCTTTTAAAAACGCGCAAACCTTCTCTGGAGATCCAGAAGAAGCGGCTGCCTGCAGACGCCGCTTCTGTTGGAATGCAGAATACAGGGCTGTTGGACAGATCATTGGAATGTAGGATGCAGGGCAGGAAGATGTACCGGATGAATGCTTTCTTTTGCAAAGCCATGTGGCGTCATACACAACATGTACTTCATATATGCCAGTATAAGCTACATCTTTAAGTACTCTACCTTTATAGCCTTGGTATAGATGCATAGCACTGTAGATGGCTACAATACAAGCTTAATACATAGAATTGTGGCTACAGAATGTAATGACTGCACAAGCACCCTACTACACAACAAGCTCTTTGCATTGGAACATTCCTCATTCTACTTGTCAAAGTTTAAAATATCAGCTACTTCATCGTAGTAAGCCTTGATCAGATCGTTGCCATCCACAGCATTTTGAAGAATAAACAAAACGCGTTGAGTACCATCGTGTAAACGGGTAGGAATAAGATGAAAGTTCCCGATTTCCGTCAACCTCCAATGGGCTTCGGCGTAGGCCTTTTCATTGACTAGCATCAAAATCTGTTGAGCCTGCGTGTGCCAGCCCAGTATGCCGTTTGGAACCGTCTTGACATAGTCCGATTGCGAGCAATCAGGGTAGGTATGCGACTCTGGGTCATCGTTACATATGATTCTAAATCCCTTTGTGAGAGCATCATGTCGCAATTCCCTGAGTATTGAATGACCCAACTCCCCTGTCAACCACATCATATCTTCGGCGTCCATGGCTGCGAGATATATAAACCCAAAGATGATACTTTTGAAGATGTCAAAATTCGGGTGATTGAAATTTACGTTTGGGTTGTCAAGTAGTCCACTTAGAGCATGCAATAACTGTATGGGGCTTGGACTCGGACTCTGACGAAGGTAGGCCTTGAATCCTGCTGTGATGTCAAATGTAGTTAACCGAGCGACTGGTCCCGGCACAAGCAGAATCAGCTCCTCGAGTGAAGGTTTGTATTTAAGCTTTGTATAAATAGCAGTCAAAACGTTGAACATGTCGACTGTAATTGCGGTGAGGTCAGCCTGAGTCAGCGAGGGCTTGGGATTCAGCACCTGTAGTTTTGGATGCAAAAAGGTTATCAAGCCTAGGAATGAAGATATATCGTCGCGTGAGAATCGAATGGCGAGATGTGGATCATTAGGCAGGTACTCTTTCACAAACCACTCCAGGATACCGCCCTTCCATAATTTGCTGGTCTCGAGGTCATTGCTCCGTGAATTGTCGATTTCGAGGTTGTCAAGCCAATGTCTGCCGACACCGAGGCCGCCTTTAAATGCTTCAACATTTTGAGCAAAGAGAGCATCGAGAATAGGATCGGGTCCGGCTGCTCTGCGCAACTGGAGGAGGGTGTACGGGTCAACGGTAACAGTTACATCAGCTATGACATTTGCACCAGTACCACCAGAGGATGGTCGCAACAAGAGGAGTGCAATCTCTTGTGCCAGTGCGGGTTCTTTAAGCAGCTTATCGTGACCAAAGTAATTGATGATGTGCCGGAGAAACAAAGTATGCCGATTGTTTGGATGCTTCATGTGCTTGGCAAGGAACTGAAGTATTGCAATTCTGTCATCCCCAGTCCCCAGGCGCAAGGACTTGAACATCGTCTCTCCTTTCATGAT
This sequence comes from Zoopage sp. CT-All, assembly GCA_004114245.1. Lineage (NCBI taxonomy): Eukaryota > Fungi > Zoopagomycota > Zoopagomycetes > Zoopagales > Zoopagaceae > Zoopage > Zoopage sp. CT-All. Next base: position 8,488 of record QZWS01000034.1, read on the forward strand.
TGGCAGTTTCTTGCAGAACTCCTCCACGATCTTCTTGAAACTGCGGCTGACTAGGGCACAGCTTCCCACGTCTTTTAGTGTAGGAAGCTTGGACAGAATTTCGGGAACGAGACCAGAGGTGAGGACATCGTTGAGGCCACCTTTGGATTTCACGATTGCACCGCCTGATGCATGGGCGCCAGGGACGAATGCCGCGAGGGCAGCAAGGGTGAGGATAGGCAGAGCTTTCATTCTTAAAGAGGGTTATTGAGTGCTATTGAGGTTTTGACGGGGGGTGGAGCGGTGGAACGTGGTGGATGGCGGGCAGTTGAGCAAGGATGTGTGGCGGACCGATCTTCGAAACCGTGCCGGATCCAAGGAGCCCTGCCGCCCCCATCAACATACAGGTGGCGGCCTTGGGACATTCTATCACTCTGGTGCACATATGGGTTATAGTCGGACTGCAATTTGCATGTATACTCCTTAATGTTAGGCCCACTCAGCATTGAAAATGAAAAGGATTGATGGTGCCAATAGTGGCTTTTGTATACTCACAGTATAATTTCATGCCCAAGTTTAGAGGGATAATGGAAACCCAATTCAAACCAAATGTGTACTGCATAGCAGTTGTGCATATCAGACTTGGTAATATTAAGCATACTAAACTGTCTTACGGAGTTAGTTGCCACTATGAGATGGCCAAGTGGCAGCAAGATATTGTTGGAAGCTGAAGCATTGGTCTAGTCTTGAGTGCACTGATCAGGGTTTTCTTTTTCATTCAACCCTGATCACCATCCAAGCAACAGATATCACACATGTCAGATGGTGAGAGGAGGCACAGACTAGTATAGCACTGTAGATGGCTGCAATGCAAGTTTAATGCATAGAACCAGCATGGGAATGGAATGACTGCACAAGCACCCTATTACACAACAAGCTCTTGCAACATCCATGCATTGGATCATACATCATTCTTCCCGCCTTCAAAGCTCAAAAAATTCGGATATTGCCTCAAAGTCAGGCTTGCTCAGATCGTTGCCGTTCACAGCGTTTTGAAGAATGCGCAAAATGCTAGCAACACCACCGTGGAAGCGGTCAGGAATAAGATTAAAGTTCTTGGCTTCCGTCAACCTCCAATAGGCAGCGGTGTAGTCCTTCACATTGATTAGCATCCAAATCTGCTGACCCTGCGTGCGCCAGCTCAGTACGCCATTTGGGGCCTTTTTGTAATAGTCCGATTCCGAGCAATTAGGGACGCCATGTGCCATTGGATCATTGCCACATATGATTTTGAATGCTCTTCTGAGAGCGTCAAATCGTGCATTCCCGAGTATCCAACGACCCCACGTCCCTGACAGCCAGAGCATATCCTCAGCGTTCATGGCTGCAATATGTGAAAAGCTGATGATGCTCTGTCTGAAGTTGCTTAAAATCGGGTGATAGAAACCCAGTGCTTGGTCGTCAAGTAGTCCGATCAGGGCATGAAATAGTGCCATGGAACTTGGGCGCCGATGAAGGTAGGCTTTGAATCCTGCTGTGATGGCAACTAGAGCTGGAGCATTCTTGAATGGTCCTGGCTCAAGCAGGAGCAGCTCCTTGAGAGAAGGCTTGTAGTCAAATTTTCTAATAATAGCATCCAAAACGGTGAACATGTTGGCTGAAATTGCGGTGAGGTCGTGCTGAGTCAGTGAGGGCTTGGGGGTCAGCACCTGTAGTTTCGGATGCGAAAAGGTTATCCAGCCCAGCAATGAACATACATCGCTGTGTGAGAATCGAGTGGCGGGGTGTGGATCCTTGAGCAGGTACTCTTCCACAAACCACTTCATGAAATCTCCTTTCCACAATTTGTCGGTCTCGGGGTCGCTACTCAGTGACTTGTTGATGTCGAGATTGTCAAGCCAATGTACATCGATCTTGAGGCCGCCTTCGAACACTTGAGCATTTTGAGTAAAGAGCTTATCGAGAACAGGATCGGGCCCAGCTGCTCTGCGCAACTGAAGAAGGCTGCGCGGATCAGCAGCAACAGCTGCGTCCGTCACAACAGTTGCTCTAGCGTCATCAGAGGATGATTGTAGCGAGAGCCTTGCAAGCTCTTTTGCCTTTTTAGGGTGTTTAAGCAGCTCATCAGGACCAATGAGCTGGATGACGGCTCCAAGGGGGATGTTTGGCTTATCGCCCGAATGCTTAGATAGCATGCCAAAGGCCTGAAGGATTTCAAACTTCCTAGTCTTGATGTTTATATCAAAGAGCTTGAGCATCAACGTTAACTTTTTTGCTGGCAGTCTCTTGTGGAGGTCTTCCACGAGCTCGTTGAACCAACGACTGACCAGAGCAACATCTTTGACATCCTTGGCGCTAACTTTGGACATTATTTTGTGGTGGAGATAGGGGTTGTTGACGACAGGGCTGGGATCGAATTGCAGATCCGGGATGAAGCGAGACGTGGGGTCGTCTTTGAATTTCTCGATTGCGTTTCCTGATGCATGGGCGCCGGGGACGAATGCCGCGAGGGCAGCAAAGGGAAGGATATGCAGAGATTTCATGCTTTGAAGAGGATTGTTTGGAGTTTCAATTGGGGGGTGGAGCGGTGAAGCGGTGGAGTGGTGGAGCGGTGCAGCCCCGTGGATGAAAGACCCGGTGCCAGCAGCCGTCTGGAGCAGGGACACTGTGGCCTACACGTGCAGGTCTTCCACAGTGCATCTCGAGAGCAGCATCGGCATTGCTCATCCCAGGAGGAGTGTCACGCTGCCAATGGTTGCGTTGCGATATAGGAGTAAACGCGCATATGCTATGGTTGAAAAGTTGCACTCGACTCCTGCACAGCATAGCTATTTACATGCATTACAAATTGAGCGCCTCCAGCATGCAGAAGGACTTTAGCCTGGCTTCGATCTCCGGCAGCCGACGAAAGTCATCCGTAGAACCGAACAAACCCTTCTTGATGGCTGCTACGCGTGTCGGGTAGTATAGCATAATGTCGTCGTATATAAGCTTGATCTCAATCAGCCTAGTGCAAGGTCGATTAGAATGGGCTGCGTATGCGACATACCCTGTTTCACTGCCGCGACGGCTTAGTGCGAATCCGACAAAGCTATATGCGCTGTTGACGACAATTTGCTCTACCACAGCCTTGTCAGACACGCCGTCTGTTTCATCCGGAGATTTCATTTCAATCAGTTCCTGCAACTGTTCCCTGCGAGAGATAAACGCCTGCATGTAAAGCTCGAGCTTTCGCACCACTATCTACGTTGCTATCAGTTCAGCCATCCATGGCACCTTGTATCACTACTTACCTTCAGCTCGCGCTCAGATAGGGAACCAGCATCGGAACCAGTCGTGGCCTCCGAACATGATGCGCTGACAATGTCATCCAGGGGCACAAATGGTGGCATCGTATGGCGATATATCAAGTACCGCCGGTCGCTCTCGCTCACTGCAGCGCTCTCAACTGGCACGGCATCTCTTATAATGATATAATACGGCTCATAAAACTTCCCTAACACGCAGCGTAAGCAATGGAAGCCGAGGCAAGCACCTGCCTCGATAAAAGGTTTCTATGCGCATTCCACTCAAATCCTTGCGCTGGTCTTGCCGGCGCAAAAAGAAGCGGGTGCTCCCTGTCAAGCGATATGCTCGTGCGAGGTCCTGTTGCTGCAGACACTCCTTCTCGTGCGCCAGGACTTGTGCAATGATCTACGCTATGGTAGGAGGCAGCATTACACCATAGGAATGCCCACGTCGTCATCAATATCCAAATCCAGTGGTGAGTCCGTTCCAGAATCTTTCACAGGATTAGCTCGCCTGGTTGAAGGAACTGTAAGGAATACGCTGCAAGGACGAGGAAAGTGTCGCAGCCGATTGGCTGATCGCAATCTTGGCATTCACATGATGGGTCTCCGATTGCAGCGCCGCAACTAGCGCATAAGCATTCATTCATTGTTTAATAAAGGGACGCTAATAGGAGCGGATATACGTTCGGATTCAAGGGCAGTGATATCGTCGCGCAGCTTGACGGCATTCGCCAATGCGGCAGATAGCCTATCGCCGTCACGCGTTGATACTTCAGCACGATCGAATGAATCAATTCACCGTTTTGAATCCGCAGTGAGGCTGTCTATTTGAGAGATAGAGCCGCGGACGAGATTGACCGAGATGGCGGAGGTGGACACGTCCATCATTATTGCTGCCAATCTCGTCACGCCACCAGGTGCAACCCAAACACAGACGTGTTATTCACAAACAAGCAAAGCGGCAATCCAATCCCATTGATGATCAAAGTCCTTCGATTATGCCTCTTCATCGACCATCTCCTCGTCGCCCTCCAGCGCCATCTAACGTAGAGCTGCATCAGTCTCCGACGACACGATGCATGCAGGCACACCTTGGCAGCCTTCCTTGCCTCGTCGAGCAGCTCTTTGGGTACCAGCTGATGCACACCACCCGTCTCCTTGCCAACCCAGGACATCTCGAGCAAATAGTCCCGATCTTTTGTATCATCGTGCGCCACTTGAATACTGCAATTTAGCATACGGCATCCGTCATCCGTCAATAAATGAGACCAAGCAAGACACGACGTACACTTTGGCGGCCTCAACGAGCGCCTCGCGCATCGACAGCTCCTCGAGCTTTAGCTTCTCAATCTCGGTTTTGGCCACCTGCCGACCCTTGCCGATCGCTATTCCCGTGTACCCGAGGAAATCGCCCGAGTTGTCGACCATGTAGAGATGCGGAGTATCCTTTTCGGTGTCATACACGGCAAGGATGACACCGACCCCGAACGGTCGCACAGAGGAGTAGAGCGTGTAGGCATTCTCATACTGTCCCACGCGATCGGCAATCATGTTGGCGGGGATCGGAACCTTGTACAGATCGCGATACGACTCTGCTTCTTCACGGGCCCGCGCCACGATATGCTTCCCATCAGCGTAGACGCCGGCAAAGGCCATGCCGATGTGACGGTCCACGGAGAAAATACGGCGATTGGATCCAGCTAGGAGGAGCTTTGATTGCACTGGTTGCTCAACAGCGAGAAGAATGCCGTCGCGGCAGCGCAGCCCAATGACAGTGCCCGAATTGTCGATTGCTTTTTCTGCGTACTCGATCTGAAACACGCGGCCCTCGGGCGAGTAGGTGCTCGGAGACAAGTCGTACTGAGGAAGGCGCGTCAGTGGCGATTTGGGACGAGGGGTGGGATACGCCGCTGCCGATAGCGCTCATGGTGAACGTGCTGGGAGATGAGAGTTGGCGTCATCACTGTGACTGCCGATAGCCCCTTGCAGCGCTGAGAATGCATGATCGCCATTGGCAGTCCCAAAGCTACTCCTTCTACAGCTTGGACGCAGCAAAGTGGTCTGTGAACCAGCTTCCGCCGTCAACAACCAGCACCGTCCCGGTGACGTACGCGGCTGCAGCCGACACGATATACAGCGCGGCATGCTCGATGTCCCTGATCTGGCCCATGCGTTGCACAGGCACCGAAGCAATCATGGCATCGCGGTAGCCCGCTGGCATCAGCCGCGCCATGCCCTCGGTTGCATCGATGGGCCCTGGTGCGATGCCAACGACGCGAACACCGCTGGGGCCCCACTCGGTAGCCATGGCACGCGTCAATGCATCCACACCAGCCTTGGCGGCAGACGCATGCGATTGAAACCGGATGCCTTTGTAGTGGAGGGTCGCCGAGATGTTGAGAATGACGCCGTGGGTCACGGCGAGGTGGGGGAAGGCCGCGCGGCTTCCGTTGAATGTCCCATTCAAGTCAATGTCCACTACCGTCTACACAGTAGTTCAGTTGGCGGAGAATCATGCAAAATCATTCCACCTTGAAGGCATTGGCCGAGAGCGTGTCCGCAGCGGCCAAGAAATTCCCGGCTGCCCCGTTCAAGAAGATATCCAAGCGACCGAAGCGCGCCACCGTGGCAGCGACCACCGCCTCGATGGCCTCGTAGCTCCGCACATCTGCCGGCATTGGAACGCAGACTCCGCCCTCTGCGCGCGAGATTTCCGCGGCGGCAGCTTCCAGTTTATCCTTCTTGCGCCCGACAATCACCACTGCGGCGCCGTGGCGCACAAACGCTGCGGCAATCCCCTTGCATATCCCGCTGCCTCCTCCGGTAACAATCGCAATCTTGCCCCGCAGCAGGCTCTTGACGAACACATCGGTGGTCGGCGGCGGCACGGCGGTCATGATGCTGGGAATGGCACGCGCGCTGACTGCTCAAGCCTCGCAGATCTGCGATGCCTGCTCCGCCTGCGTCAAAGACCATCCACGCCACGGCGGCCCGCTTGCTCCGCTCCGGGCTGCTCAAACGTTCCCCGGCATGGCTAAACGCGATGCAGAAGCATCCGCCTGCGCCGGCCATTGCGCGCGAGCTCGCCCCGGGGTTTGTCCTATCACCGCCCGCCGGTCAGGCGCTTCCTCGGAGTCGACGCACCCGCAAGCACCTCAAACTGCAGACACTCCGCTTGCCTCGCATTGAGTTTCCTGAGGACCGGTTGCGGCGGCGATTCCATCGCGATCACCCATTCGAGATGTTTAGGGCTGTGTCCATGTTGATGGATGCCCGGGAGTTGGCGCAACGCGAGTCCGTTGTGTGGACGTCCATTCTTGCCGATGGGACGGATCGCACCCGAGTCGATGGGGAAAAGTGAGACCTGCTCATACTCCTTCGATTCTCTCTTGCTGACGGCGGTCGATGTTAGTGTGGTCAAGCGACAGCTGCATTTGATGGAGAACGACGGGCTCGCCGAGAATCCGGCATATGTCCAGGCCTGCGAGGAGTTCTATGCTGTTCGTGCCCGTGCAGCCACTGAAATGCGCATTGCAGATGAAGAGGCCAGGCACTATGGTGCTGTCGGTCAAAAGGTCTGGACAGAGATTGGGCTCAAGCAGGAGGAGCTGACCCTGCAAAAGTCCGCCGAGACGCTTCGTGCCCGCGACGAGATGTATTCTTTATTCGCCCAGCTCGTCAATATGCTCATATCTGATCCTAGGCGAGCAGCAATGCGTACATCAATATGATGCAGTTTTTGGCAAAATTCAAACCAGTTCATGCTTTTATATCGTACATGTTACTATCGCACGACACTGGCTCTCAATCCACTTTAATGTTGCGATATATCCGTCTTACGAACAGATTGGCAACATAGTACCCCACCGAGCCTGTACATTCAATATCAGTAATTGCCATGGTCATCACTCGTGCGCACCAAGGATGAGAAACATGGTAAAGCATATCAGAGCCGTATGCCCAAAGTAGAATGCGGTCTGAAAGACTCCAGACATTCTATCCACAGTTCATCCCATTCTGCCGTCAATATGTCCTTACTTTGTTCGATGGTAGAAGAAATAGATCGAATAGGCGTAGACGTAAAAGGCGGGAGCGCCAGCAACGTATACGCACTTCCATCTCCATTCGTGGTCCTCGGCATTGAGCAAGAGATACATGGACACGATGGTAACACACGTGGTAACCGAAATAAGGATAAGGGATACCAAAAGGGCGAACCCGTAAACGTAGTAGACTCGGTAGGACCAAAACGCCGCAAGAATCATGTACGTTTCAATAAAGATGGATGCGAACGGAAGCAGACCGGTGATGACGGAAAGCTGGAGCGGTTGCAAATACCACGGTTTCTCCGGGATTTGGCGCGGGAGGGGATGCACCCGACATGGATTCTGAGCGGCGCCTGCATAGTGTCTGCCAAGAACCGAACCAAGCAAGGTGAGTGGCAGACAGATCACGAGCCAGATGACAGCAAGCGCCAGCATAGTCATGAATGGTATCGCTCGCGTCGACGAGTAGTACATCGCAATTGCGTTCACCGGAAGCCCGACGATTGTGATGGCGAGCGGGAATATGCTGGCCGTGTTGAGCACATTCTTAACCCAATTCTTTCCGCCATTTTGCTTGTATATGCTTGCACTGACGTAGCCAGCAAAGCTCGAGCTGAATGAGTACGTTGCAATGAACATTGTCAGCATCGATGCGGGGCTAGTCGACCGGATCAGATTTGAAAGCGCTGAGGGAACTTACTCCTCGTATAGATCCCAGTATACCGTGCCCAAAAGAAGCAACAAGACAGCGACGAGCAATTGCCGCCCGATGCCGACGAGCGCTGCCAAGTACATGCGATGGACAGGCGTGCGAAATACATCGCCGTGAATCAGTTTCCACCCATACTCATCCGCGCCAAAGTCTGGCTCCAAGTCCGCGAGCATCAGTCCAGCTACACTCGCACCATGTCCTTCGTATCGCGCGAGATCCTTCTTGAGCACGCGCATCATGACCATCAGGACGAATAGGGCCAGAAGGAAGACGAGAAGGAACGAGTTGGCAATCGAGAACCAGTGGATGCTGTGCTGAAAGAAGTGCTTATCGAGATAGCGATCGAACCTATTGGAAAAGTAGATCGAGGTGGTGGGTCGCCAGATCGCCGAGTAGGTAAACTGGACGGGGTTCTGGCGCATTAGCTCGTGATCGACCACCACGGGATTGTATCCGGCAATATCGAGCTGGACGATGCGGTTATCGTTGTAGGTTAGGATGAATTCACGGTGCGTGAAAAGAAGCAGCTCGCTGGCGGCCGGGCGCTCCAGGCCCGTGGCGCCAACATAGCCCCAGGCCGGCAGACCATCTGGTGCTGGTCAGTCCCGGCCAGGAGGAGGCCAACGACTTACCAACAAACACCTCGAACCAGTACAGATTGCGTATGGCATACTGGAATATATCGATTTGATCCTCGTTCAGCAGAAGCGGCTGACACATGGTCACATTCTTGCGATCTTCGCCAAAGCGGACGTCGATCCCCGAGTGAATGAGCTCCATGCCCTGCAGCGCTTCCCCCAGCGACTCTTTTTTATGAACCACCGGAAGGCTGCAGTAGGGCATTTGGGTATAGGAGTATGTTTCGTAGCGATTTGCGTATGGGCCGACGGTGCTGAACCACACGGCGACATCCTCACCGGGGTTGTACTTGCGACACAACGCGTCAGAGGCCTCGGCAGCTGGAGAAACAGCATACCTGGTGATTGTACTCGTCGGCGCGGCAGCAGGCGAAGCCGATTAAAACAAGATTGGTGACGACGAGTATCGGGAAGCCGCGCATCTCGAGACGAGTGAGGCAACGGAGTGATGGTCAATGCAATGGCCGTGTTGTGAACAGACGGCGGCCGGTCAACCTCGCGGTTCATGACCACGAACATTGCGCTTTAATTGGGCTTTAATTAGGCTTTTCATCTCTTCTATCAGCTGCATGTCTGCGTCTGCGTCTGCAACAGGGCTGTAGAGTGGTGCTTGTGATGACGTGGATTGACGTGTAATGGTTCCGGCTGCGCCAAGGCTGTGCCGCCATCGCCATTGCTGGGGCTTTATAGCATGGGAGTCCTGTTCGGCAGCCGAGTGTTGTCCATCTCTCTCATATCTTCCGAATCCCCAGTCCTCAGAGTTCTGGTAAATCGCTCTCAAGCAGTATACGGATGAGGCAAACAGCCACGGCATCCTATAGAATGCATTTACATCTTCATAAGTTTAGCCATAAAGTTCAGTACATATAGATAAATGTGCTGCATATGCACTTGGCAAAATCCTCTAGTAGAAGAGCCTTGGAGCATTCCGACAACCATTCCTGGCAGGTTGGCAATTGACAAAGCCCTTGATACACGACCTCTCTGTTACCTCATCACCCGCCCGAGCACCATCCTTCAGAACACTATACTGATGGCACCACATCATCCCGGGGAGAGTTCCCTTGCACAAATACAGAGCATTTGGTCCAGGAAGGTTGCAAACAGTACCGCCCGCATTCATATACAACCCACCGCTGCCACTATCCATCACAGCATAATCGATAATAATATTCCGTCCAGCTTGTAAAATGTTGGATTCTCCTGCTGCATAGACATTGGGATAAATGAGGCCTGTACGAGTGCGAACGAAGGCAGCACTGGCAGGAGCGGCAATGGCAGCAGCAAAGCAGAGAGCAGCAGTGGCAAGAATGGTGATGGCTGTATGGTTCATTGAAAGCAGATCGTCAAAGGGCGTATGTTGCTGTTGTGGATAGCACAAAAAGTGACTGCTGTTGGGAGCAACGGTTGAAAGGAAACTTTACTTCTATCGGATATTTATGTCCGAGCAACCCCTATTGTGGACGAACCTATAGTTAATCAACTGTTGTGAACAGTCCCAGTCACTGCCTTACCAGAGTTTGGATGGCAGTCAGTTAGCCTCGCAGTTCATGGCCACAAATCTTGCACATTAGCTATATTTTCTATCTATCAGTTGCGTGTCTGTATCTGCAATAGGGCTATAGAGCTGGGCATTTAAGGGTGCATTGCTTGTTTTCCATGAATGACAACATGATGACGTGCATGCTGTGTATGGTTCTGGCGCAATGTCCTATGAATGTAACATTGGCTGAGCATAACACATTTGCTTGCCATGCCAAAAGGACACTTACCATCTCATTGGTCCTAGTATTTCCCTCTCTCGTATCCAGTGGCCACCCTTGGCAAGGCATTGTTGCTTGTGCATGATATCTGAATGCATCTATATCTTCAGAAGGTTAGTCATAGCATTCAGTACATGTATAATTTAATGTGCTACATATGCGCTTGACAAAATCCTCTAGTAGATCAGCTCTGGGGCATTTTGACAGCCATTCATGGCAAGTTGGCAATTGACAAAACCCCTAACGCACGGCCTCTTTGTCATCTCTTTATCTACCCGAGTACCATCATCCAGAGCACTATACTGATGGCACCACATTGTCCCAGGGAGAGTTCCATCGCACACATACAGAGCATTTGGTTCAGGAAGGCTGCAGAGGGTACCGCCCGCATTCATATACAGCCCACCATTACCGATATCAATCACAGCGTGACTGAGAACAATACTATGTCTGTCCCTAAGATTGAGAGATTCTAGTGCCACATCAACAGTGGTGCGAACGTAGTGCATGTGAGTGTGAGTGCGAATAAGGGCAATACTAGCGTGAGCTGCATTGGCGGGAGCAACATTGGCAGCAACAAGGCAGAGGGCAGCAGTGGCAAGGACGGCGGTGATTGTGTGGTTCATTGAAAGCAGATCGTTGCGTGGTGTATGCGCTGTTGTGGATGGCAAAGCTAGAAGAATGTGACTGTTAGTCTACCTGCTAACACTGCAGCCTATGACCATGAATTCTGCATGCATATGCTGTGTATTTGTAGTTAAGGATAGAGCAGCATTTGCTATGGATGGCATGGCCAAGATGCATGCTATGAATGCTGTGACTGCACAGATGACTGTGTTTTGCTTACCATTGTCAATGCGTTGCAGGATCAGGTATTCTCCTCGATGTAGTAGCGAATACAGCGACCTGCATAGTCCACACTTGGCACAGTGCCACTGCCTCTCAGCATCAGCCAACAAAAACGCGTTCTGCCAAACTCGCCATGGACACCACCACCGCCCCTGTTGTCCGTGCATCCCGCCTCGGGCCTCTCCATTAAACACGGCCTAGATTAAGTACGACTTGAAGGACGAGGACACGCTGCTCCTGCTCCTGCGCACCTACTACAGCAGGCTCTTCCCGTTCAAGCAGTTCGTCTGGTGGTTGAACTACGGCCCGCGTGCGTGCGCTGCTTCCCGTCATCTCAACTCGCAGTGCTCAATGACCTTTTCCCAGGCATTGGCAACAACATCGTGTTCCGTGAGTTCAGCTTCACGCTGCACGACGACATCTACCTGCGCTATCAGTCGTTTCGCGACGCGGAGGAAATGCGCTCGGAAATCTTGCGGCTTTGTCCCATCAAGGTGGATATCGGCGCCATCTACAACGCTCGAGTGCGTCTCTGGACTCGCTCAAAGCATGTGACTGACGAATTTGTGTGGGCAGCCCAAGGACAAGAAGAGTCTTCGGCCGCAGGCGTTCCAGCCGCAGCAGAAGGAGCTCGTGTTCGACATTGACATGACAGACTACGATGACATTCGTACCTGCTGCAGGTAGCTCCTATCCCATCCTGGCCTGGCCACATCCAACTCACCCCCTCACCTCCGCAGTGGCAGCGACATCTGCCGCAAATGCTGGGTATTCATGACCATTGCCATCAAGGTGATCGACCGCGCCCTGCGAGAGGATTTTGGCTTCCGGCATCTGATGTGGATCTACAGCGGCCGGCGTGGTGTGCATTGCTGGGTGTGTGATCCCAGGGCGCGGGCATTGTCGAATGAAGCCCGCAAGGCGATTGTCGGCTGGCTCGAGGTGGTGAAGGGCGGATCGCAGCAGGCCCGGAAGGTCGATTTGCGCTATGACCTGCAGCCATCTCTCAAGTATGGCTGCCGTTGTCGTTGTGGCTGCGTGCGATCAACGGTCATTTAGACGCGCCGCTGAAATCTGCGAGCCATACTTTTACGAACGCGTTCTACCCGAACAAGGCATTCTTGCGTCAGAAGCGCAGTGGAAGAAGGTGCTGCGCATCATCGAGGATGCAGGCGCGTCCGTCCCTCGACCTCACCTCGACTAAGCGCCACCCATAGATGTTTGTCGTGAAATGGAGAACGCGTGGGCAATGGAAGAGGACGCGGATCCTATCCGCCGATGGAAGCAGCTCAGAGCTGCCGTCAAGGCCAAAACTGCCAAAGGCAGCAAGCAGGTAGTGTGGCTGTCCAAAGATGGACATCGCCAACGCCGCTCTGTAGTTCTCACTGATGACGAGCGCGCGTGATGCGATGCTCCAGTACACGTACCCTCGCCTGGATGACAAGGTGACGACACAGCTCAACCATCTGCTCAAGAGTCCATTCTGCGTGCATCCCAAGACTGGTATGAAGGCCGACTTTTTCAACTCGCTGATGTCCCGCTGCAGGCCGAATCTGCGTTCCAATTGATCCTACACGGTGCGACGACTTTGACCCAATGAGCGTTCCCACCATCGTCCAGCTGGTGGAGGAGCTGGATGCACAGATCGGCGGCACCGACCTCGACAAGGGTAACCGCGAGCCACCTCTCTCCACTCGTCCAACGTCTCTTCCAGGAAAGCCGAACACCAGCCTTGATGCACATGTCGAGTACTTTGCCAGGTTCGTGCAGGATCTCTGGCGTGCACATCCGCAGGACAGTGGCACAGACCCCCTGGACTTCTAGTGACAAATGTACATTTTGCCTCAATAAACAGCCAGCCGCCGCCCTCTTGCGATGGTGCTGTAGCCCGCATCGCCCTCATCCTTGACCACACCCCGCTCCTATCGCCCATCCCACCGTGCCGCATGTCGTTTGCGCCAGACTACTGGGCCCCAGGGCTTGAAAACAATGCGCGGCGCAGGCAACAGCCGTCTTCGCGTCCCCACACCGCCGTCCCCACATCCTCTGCCGCCTCGTTGTCTCCCGCCCCGATTGGTGTCAGCCGGTCCAAAAGTGCCCGCGAGGGCAGCGGGATGCTGTCTGTGGATACCGTCGGAGTAAATGGGTCTCCGCGCGGCGGTGAACTGGTGATGAGCCCAGCGACTGTCGAGCATAATGGCGAGAGTGTGGCGGTGGTGCTATCGAACCCGCCTAGCCTTCCGGTCAAGAAGCCCGGGTTCATGCGCCGCTTCTTCCGTTCTGGCGGCAGTGGTGGTGCGGACAAGAGCATGGATCATTCAACCGCATCGAGCAACAAGTCCAATGATTCCGACGATGAGGAGGATCCGTGGGGCGAGGCGCCTGATGGGCTGGGAAAGAGCCCCGCAGAAAAGCCCAAGCCCTCGCGCATGGCGTCGCTGCGCCGTGGGGGTAGTGAATCGGTGCAGCAGGAGGTGACGCTGACAAACGGCGTGGTAGTCGTCTCGCTCAAGAAAAAGTACGGTGTGGTGGCACGCTACGGCGAATGCATCGGTCGTGGTGCCACCGCGGTGGTGCTGCTCGCTCACAAGCTGAACGGCAACGAGCACGACAAGCTGTACGCGATCAAGGAGTTCCGCAAGCGGCGCAAGGACGAGGCCGAGAAGGAGTATATCAAGAAGCTGACGAGCGAGTTTTGCATCAGCTCGGCGCTCGAGCATGCCAACGTTGTGCGCACCGTGGATCTGGTCTTTGATGAGCACCATCACTGGTGCGAGGTGATGGAGTATTGCGGCGGTGGAGACCTGTATAATGTTATCAAGACTGGACGGATGGGTCGCGAGGAGATCGACTGTGTGTTCAAGCAGCTCATCCAGGGCGTCGCGTATCTGCATCGCATGGGAGTTGCACATCGCGACCTGAAGCCGGAGAATCTGCTGTTGGACGATAGCGGCGTGGTCAAGATCACGGATTTTGGTGTGTCGGACGTGTTCCAAATCTGCTGGGAACAGGACGCGCACGCTTCATCGGGTGTCTGCGGCTCCGAACCCTACATGGCCCCGGAGCTCTTCAGCCACCGCGACTACGACGCACGCGCAGTCGATATGTGGTCGTGTGGCGTGGTGTACTACGCCATGACGTACAAGGGCGTGATGTGGCACCGGGCAACGCGGCAGGATTCGCACTTTGCTGCTTTCCAAGAGCGCCGGCCTCGCGGCGCCTACGAGCCATTCAACAAGCTGCCACAAGGATGCCGCGAGCTGATGTACGCCATCATGGATCCGAATCCCCAGCAACGGATAAGTGCGGCCGAAGTGCTCGAGGACGCGTGGTACCAGTCTGTGGATGTGTGTGCCGATCTGAAATCAGCACACGGGAGCACACATCGGCACTTTTCAGTTGATTACGAGAGCCGGCATAAAGTTGTCGCCGACGCTGCCACGCGCAACACAAATGGAGAGGTTGCCGTTGTGCCATAGGATGTGCTGTAGAGGCGGAAGATTGTCGCTATGTACTATCTATACGTTGTGAACGAGATGATGCCAGGAGTGCAGTAGTGCCTTGCGGTGATCCCTCCGGAGATAGGTGGGTCACCAATTGGTGGGTAACATTTGCCACCAAACTTTGCTTGGACATCGCCAAACTCGCTGCCGCCGCGCAGCATTGCATGGAAACAGCGTTCCTCCTCGTCTCCATCTTCCGCCCCGCTCTCTCTGGAATGCTCGGACGCCTCGTACACTTTGCTGTCGACGCCATGTTTGTGTCGACCACCCTAGCCGGCATCCACCGTTCCTCCGGCCTGGCGTACGTTTCCCACCGCCCGTACTTTCATCGCAGCATCCCTTTCTGACAACACTCTTATGCTAGGATCCAGACAGATACGATACAGAGTGAAGACGCGCGGCGGCTGGTACGGAGGTATTTGGATGCCGGCGAGTGGGCACTGGACTATGGGATTGCATTGGCCGGGTCGTCGGCGTGGTTCAAGCGTACCGGTGGCTTTGATCGGCGAGGCGGAGGCGGTGCGGGATCCGGCAGCGCGCCGTCTGGCTAGTGCTAGTGTTGCCGTTGTGCCGTCGTGCCTATACATACACGTATGCTTATTTTGCGGGTCCACTCTTGCCAAGCACTGGGGATGATCAGCAACAGTGCACCATTGCAGAGGTGGATGATGCTTTAGGCGATGGATGGAGTGGTTACTAGCCTGATAGGAAGGGCTTGATTGCAGCGTGTGCGCCCATTCAGCCATCCCACCTTGTCATGCTCGCCATCATTCTTTGTCGCCTCTCCGCCGCATTCCTCTGCTTCCTCCTGTGTGTTGCAGGCACTCCTCAGCCTTCTCCTAGTGGTCGCTCTGCAGTGCGGCTGGAGAGGCGCCAACTTGTCACATCCATCGCCACAGAGTCCACAACCTCTGCCCACGGCGATGTCCCGCCCGCTACCGGATCGTTTCGAGATATGGCCCGCACGCTCTCCCTCGAGCTCGCCTCCGTCTCACTTGACGATTTTAAGCGACGGAACCAAGCAGAATCGAAGCTCAACGCCATCCTCGCCCATTATCCCTCCCCAATGCCAAAAGTGCTCAAGTTTGCCGAGGATTTGATCAACTTTGCGCTGTGGATTGCCGCCGAGGAAGACCGCAAGTTTCGCTCAATCGTCGTCGCGCAGTGGTTTCTCGATACGTATGCGGGTGCAGCCGCATCACCGCCCACTGACGCCGAGCAGGTCACTCATACCGACTCGTACATGACGTATCTCGGCACAGTTCCTAGCAAGGCATGGGAGCCGCGGTATATGGCACAGTCGGTGATGAGCTGGGCACTGAATGATCCCCTCCTACGAACCCTCTTTAAAAAGACTGGGTTTGTGGATACTCTCCGTGCGCGTTATCACGAGCTTGATGCTGCTGATGCCAATGTCGCTTCTGTCGTGGATAAGACTCTGGAGCAGTGGAAGGATGTGAAGAGGCGCTCTGGCTTTGAAAAGGCTGATGCACATGCAACGTACGGAGTGTCAGACTCGCTGTCACCGACAGCATCCAATGATAGCAAGGCGCTGGTCGTCATGCCAAGAATGCCGGCATTAGAGTTGTTTGTAAATCGTCACAGTGGTGATCAATATGCCGCTAATGGCGTGGTACTTCTGTGATGAATAGTTGGGACTAGTTCCCAGTAGCAAGTGGCAGTGAGATGATGATCATTGCTAGTCCTTTGTTGTATATAATGGGTCAAGTCAAACGGCAGCGCCAAAAGACTATTTCAGTTGCACTACAAGTAGTTCGCCCATACACTACCAGGGCTTGATGGGGTCATGCATTTGTTTCACACCATGATGCCTGGAACCAATATTTTACACTGTAAACCGAGAGAGCACAGCTTTAGAGTGCTTCATTCTTGCTATGCGCATGTTGGAAGTGCTCCTCGATAATGCAGGAAAAAGTGCCCACGCTGTGGATTGAACACAGGACCTTCTGTTTACAAGACAGATGCTCTACCACTGAGCCACGAGGGCTTCGTATTTTAGCAATTTTTATACCTCTATAGTTAATAGCCACCAAAATGCCGTTTTTTGCTTAAATTTTGCCCCGAAATTTTTAATGCCGATATTGGTCTCTATATAAGCACACAATAGCTATGCTACTGTACCCTTGCATATCTGAGCACAAAAAGCATTCTGCCAGAGAGACAGAATACCCAAGATTGCTGCCATGTATACAAGTTGTATCATATATGCATGAGGATTTGAGCAGAAATCCTATGGATGTCAATGTATTCCTTGTCTAGAAATGTATGGTAAAGAGAAAAGATAGAGTAATTGTAGCATCTTTTATACAGATATAATGTGTAAAATGCAGTAGATTTCTATAACTATTATATTGGCTTATGATTATGGACTTCTCAGGAATATTAATAGAATCTATAGACATATTAATTAATATGATGTATATGATGTTAATAAAAACTTATAGATGTATTGATTAACATAGTAAAGGGAGATTACTACAACCAAAATGCCTATTATTACTATACTTCTAATACATTATATTCACCTTATGCATTGACTACATACTTTATAATCAAGTGATCTATCCATCTATAGCATTCTCTAAAGAATTACAACACTGCATCCTCCATTCCTATACCCTATACAGTCTTGTACTAATCCTGCCTTTTGCTGTTTTATATAGCACAGATGCTATAGAGTACTATATGCTTTTGTAGACTGTCTAAAACCTAAGCAACCTTATTCCAGAATATCATATACTGGTCAAAGTCATCTTTATCCAACCCTAATCCTATTGGAATACAGAGCAGAAAGATGCAGTGTAGCTGCCATATCTCAACAGATCATTGCCCCAGCAATAGCATCCAGATATTTATTGAGAATAAGAGTGATGTATACAACCATAAGCATCATTGAAACACTACAAGTTGATATAATACAGCATCTGAGACATGCAACAGCTAATACAGCCCTGTCAGCACAACAAACACCATAACATAGGCCACGAGTGCTGCTATCGCGCTTGCCATGACAAATGCACCGCTGCTAACAAAAGGCCTTTGTAGGTCCATATCTCGAGTGAAATCATGCTCGCGCAACACACCCAGCAGCAACATAAACGCTGCTAGGGCCATAAACGCTACCCCACACAAGAAGAACTCGTGCGAGAACAAGCGGAGAATGATGAGAGAAGAAGAGAGCGCGTTGATGGCGGATCTTGTGTAGGCGCCGTTGAAAGTGCGCTCGCGAGCGCGGATTTCCAGTAATTCTGCGTCGGTGATCGGCGGAGCGTTTGATGTAAAGCTGGATTTACGCTGAAGTGGGGCACTGGTGATGCTGATCGCAGGCGAGGTTTGTTTTGGGTCCTGAGAGAGTGAGCGGCCGAGGCCCAACAATCGCGGCGGCAGCGACATGTTGCCGCTACATCACGTGCCTTTTATGGCGCTTGTCGCGTATGGCAGCGATGCATCCTCCGAGGCCTCCGATCAACCGCCCACTGTCCAAAGAACCGCTGAACACAGTGGCGTGAAAGATACGACCGCCGATCGTGGCGAAAGAGTGCGGGGTGACGACCTGATGGAGCTGAGGCCACAGGCGACAAACGATGAGTTGGCCGCACACTCGCCGACGCAGAGTCATCCAGATATCGAAATGCCTCAAATAGGCAATGCTGCGAAGCAGAAGGAGTCAGGAGAGGATGAATTTCTCGAAGAATGGGAGATTCGCCGCGCCCTTCTTCCACTCCCACCTCCCAACCCATCCTTAGCATTTCACACCCCCGAACCGTCCGCTGCCTGCGATCCAGCTCTTAATGTACTTCCCCCACTTGATAAGCCCGAATCCAACAATAATATGACGCTGTAGGCCAAGGTGCAGCGATTTCTGGAACTAAAATCACGGGGAACACACTTCCATGCACGGCTTGTGGCATCGCAGTCCTTTCACAACCCACGCATCCTCACCAAACTGGTCGAGTTCACATCCATCCAGCCGTTTGGCTCAAACCTCCCTGCTAATATATATGATCCTCACGGGAGCGGCTTCGCCGAGGAGAGCTACATGGAGAGTCTGGCAAGGCGACAACGCGAAGATGCCGAGGCACGAGCCAGGGCGGCAGCGGCGAGCCAAATGCAAGCTCGGCATCAAGTGGCGTTTGTCAATGAGTGGGATCAGAAACCCGGAGAACAGAGTGTTCAAGAACGTAAAAGTAGGTGGGGATAGCGAGCGATTCTGTAATTATCACACAAAGGATGCATAGCATCAGCTAAGCAGCCGTTTGCGTCGGTTCTTTGCCGCCTCTTTGGCCTTATTCTCAGCAGCCTCCCGCACGAGCCGTTCCTGCAGTGCTATCCTTCGCGTTACTTCTGCTTCGGCTTCCACCGCGGGCCGGTGCCTGCTTGGTGGGGACACTGGGGGTCGCTGGGATGGCTGAACGAGGACGTGAGGCGTAAGAACTAATTCTGGGCTTGACGGTTGTGGATAGGCGGCGCCATCATCGTCGTCTGTTGTGGCATCTGATAGATTGGCATCTGTATCCTGTGCCTCGACAGGTCGATTCGACACCATTGTCGTAGGTATAGGTGAAGATGGCAACAGAAGCGAATTTACCGAGTCGGTCATTAAATCCATCGGTCTGTCATGGTTATACGCTTTCCAAGGAATGGCATCCGGTTGCAGCGAGTCCACTTGCGACGAGTTTAGCAGTATTTGCTGCTGCAAAGTCCCTGGCCGCTGTGTGGCGCCATCCCGATTCGCATCAGGCGGTAATGCAGCTTCCGACGTCAAGGCTTGGTAGAGACCACGCACATCGTGTGATTGAAATAAGAGCGAAGCCACAGCATCGGGAGCTCCTGGCGCTTCGGACATCTGCTCTCGCCTCCTATCTTGAAACCCCACAGCATCGAATCTGTAATCAAGAGCCTTCAGACGGTTCGTCAGCTCCTTGACCTGATCGGCAAGCTCCTGTGCAATGGCCAAGGTGGGCAAATATAATTGATCACGAAGGACATCGGATCGTTGGGCGGGGTCGTAGATACGCTTTGGTCGAAACGTCCAGGAGAAATCCACGCCAAATGATCCAAACACCTTTGTTAGCGTTAGCTCGGCCACGTCTAGAAAATGACAGAGGTGAGATATTCGGAGAAGCGCTGGACTTACGCTCGCTAATGTCAAACGTAACTGGCCTGCCCGCACCACCTCGACTATTCCCTTCAACAACCTCCTCCGTCAACGACGCCACCATGCCCGCCAATACCCCGACCTGTCGTTCATCGTACGGCTGAAACACGCATCGTATTTCGCGCGCCCGGTTCCGGAGCCGCCCATCGCCGAGCGTCTCGAACCAGACCTCGGTGAGGTCGGTGACGAGAACCGCATATGAAGTGCGCGTGAATTTCGACTTTACAAGGAGAAACCGCGGCGTGGGATACGTTGCGTGAATGGACTGCCAGGGCACGGCAGCAAGAGATTGGAGGTCCAGCATCTTGAGAGTCGTGGTCAGGTGACTTGCAGCGCAGGGAGAGATGGTGTATCGACACACGCTATCAGCGGCTTCTCGCCGGCTCAGAGGATTTCAGCGCGTCGGCAATGGGTGTGTAAACAGAGCCATGTCCAAAGCGGTGGACCCGGACGCAGGAATGCGCTCATTGCCAGCGACGATCAGCAACATATATGAAGCATCCGCCCGGGCATCCTCCCCAGCATCCTCCCCAGCATCCTCGGCAGATTCTTCACGCACCCCACTCAGCCCGGAAACAAAAGATGCCAAAATAACAGTCTACGGCTGGGTGAGAGCATTGCGGAAGCAAAAGAGCGTGCGATTTGTAGAGGTGTGCGATGGCTCGACGTTGCGCGGCCTGCAGGTCGTTGTTGCCTCGCCCGACATCTCCGCAGGGTTCGTCACTTCCTTTTATTTCACTATTAACGCGTTTATCTCATATGGCCGAAAGTCTCACGCTCGGGTCATGCGTTCGCATCGCTGGGACGCTTGCAATCTCGCCATCGCCGCAGCAACCTGTCGAGCTTCACGCCACAGATATTTGTGTTCTTGGTGCCTGTGATCCGCAATCCTATCCCCTACAGAAGCAGCACCAACCGCTGGAAACCCTTCGCGACGTTCCACATATTAGGCTGCGCACGAGAACGCTTGCGGCCGTCGCCAAAATTCGCAGCGAAACACTGCATGCAATGGGTGCATTTTACAAGAGGCACGGGTTCACAATGGTGCATTCGCCCATTCTGACTGGTCACGACTGTGAAGGGGCTGGAGACGTCTTTTCCGTCCATACAGACACCCCGGCCAGCCCGCCCACGGCTTCGCCATTCTTTGGAAAGCCTGCGTATTTGACCGTTTCGGGACAATTGCATCTCGAAGCTGCCATGCACTCGCTCTCCGGTCGCGTTTACTCCCTGACTCCGGCGTTCAGGGCCGAGCGGCATTCGAGGACGCCACGGCATTTGGCCGAGTTTTGGATGCTTGAGGCCGAGATAGCATTCGTCGATGACATCAATCAAGTCGCTGATGTTGCCGAGGCATGTGTGCGAGATGCCATCAGTCGAGTGCTAAGCTGTTGCTCCGAAGAGCTTGCACAGTGCGAAAAATGGGGCGGCGATGGGGGCGTTGGTCTGCGGGAACGACTGAACAGGCTTGCGCGATCGCCATTCCTGAGAATGACCTACACCGAGGCCGTGAACAAGCTTCAGCATGCAGCTGCTAATGGAGCCGCGTTTCAATCCGTGCCAGCATGGGGAGATGACCTGCGCGCCGAGCATGAGCGGTATCTTGTCGATACATACTGCAGCAACATCCCAGTTGTGGTCACCGACTATCCCGCCGAGTTAAAGCCCTTCTACATGCTTCAAGAGTCTGATACGACTTGTCCCTCATCGACCGCCGCATGCATGGACATTCTTATGCCATATGGCGTCGGCGAGCTCGTTGGTGGTAGCCTTCGTGAGCACGACCCTGCCCGTCTTACACAGCGTATGCTGAAAGCAGGACTAGACCCACACGGAGAATACCGATGGTACGTGGAGCTGCGGGAGATGGGCGGGTGTTCGCACGGCGGGTTTGGGCTTGGCGTCGAGCGGTTAGTCAGGCTGCTGACCGGAGTGGCAGATGTCCGCGAGGCCGTAGCCTTTCCCCGAGTCGCCGGCAAGTGCGTAATGTGACAGACGATGACGCTGCATGGAATAGCATTCATACATTAAGGATAGTTAGAGTAAGAATTGGGTTGGATACGGTATTGGCTGGTAATTCCTCCATCAGAAGCAAGTGCTGTGCAGCCGTTGGCGCTGGAAACCTGCACCGAAAGTGACGTCATCGTCGATCGGGCACCCCTCACTCTCCCATGCTCCGCTTCCTGCAGCGGCCGAGCGCCTCCTTTCTGCTCGTGCATCCAGCTTGTGCCCAGTATCCCTACTCCACGCGTAATCTCTCTTCTGCACACACTTGAAGCCTTCATCGGCTTTACGGGGCAGATGCAAGGCTTCCGCAGATCCCGATTTTGTCACGCGCCGCCGACCATAGCCGCCGCGAGCCCACACGCTCGGCCATATGCGATGCTTCTGGCGCAGAATATAACTATCGTGACTTGCTTGTTGGTGTCTCAGAGTTGAAGGGACAGCTGTGCAACGCGTATCCATCGGCTCTCATTCCACGTCCACGGACTGATTCCTGGTAGCGACCGCGGTTTAGAGGAATCGCGCGTGGCGCTTTTGTTTCCAAACTCAGCAGAATATGTCCGGGCGCAGTGGGGGGTATGGGCCGCTGGTGGCGTGTGCGTTCCTCTGCGTTGGTTCCAGCCTCCAATGACTAAAATCTTGAGCACTGCAATCCTCGTAGATCTCTCACATTCGTTTGCGGAGAAGGATTATATCATTCGAAACGCGTCTGCCAATGTCCTGATATCGGACCCGAAATACTCCGACGATGCTCAGGCTTTAGCAGATGCAACAGGGGCTCGCCTGCTCGCCCCTCAACCCATGGCCTCCTCTATTAGCGGCTCTGGGCATGTTGATGTGTCGGACGCATTTGACGAGTCGCGTCGCGCGATGCTGATCTATACCAGCGGAACTACTGGGCATCCCAAAGGCGTCGTGGTGACCCATGCAATGCTGCGAGCGCAGGTCGAAGCCCTCGTCGAGTCCTGGAGCTGGTCTCGCATGGATCGGATCCTGCATATCCTGCCGCTTCACCACACTCACGCAAGAATCGCCTGTGACATGTTCTCCTCCCTCATGGCTCATAGGGCATTGTGAATGCGCTGATGTGTGCATTGTGGTCGGGCGCCTGCGTGGAGTTCATGCACAAATTTGATCCCGCCAAAGTTTGGGCGCGATGGCTCAGCCCCAGCGCAGAGAAGCTCTCTCTTTTTATGGCGGTTCCAACCATGTACGGTACATGCCTATACTCGGTCGAATCGCCGTTGTGATGCTTCATATTAGCCAAATTATTGGAGCATCTAGAGCGCAATCCATCACTTGATGCTCGCCTAGCCTGTGTGCAGTTCCGACTCATGATTTCGGGATCGAGTTCTCTCCCTACTTCCGTTCGGCAACGCTGGCTTGACACGACCGGGGTTACGCTGCTGGAGCGCTATGGCATGACTGAAACAGGCATGATCCTAGGCCAGTCCGTCCCAGACAGGGCCAAGCGCGTCGAGGTTTGTCCTTTAACATCAGCAGTGCGGGATTCATGAAACAATTCCAGGGGTGTGTTGGGTGGCCATTTCCCGGAATGGAAGTGCGACTGGCTGCTGAGGATGGCAGCGATATTGCAAAATCGGATATGCAAGCTCCTGGAGAGGTTCAAGTGCGAGGTGCCGCTGTGTTCTCCGAGTTTGCTCTCATTTTGCTGCGAATCTTACTGACCATTGTTATAGATACTTGGGCAATCCAAAGGCAACGAGGGAAGCATTTTCATCGGATGGCTGGTAGGCTGCTGCTCGTGCCAAATAAGCTTATGCAGTTCAGGTTCCGCACTGGAGATACTGCAGTCTACGAGAGCGATATGGCCGGCTACCGTATACTCGGACGTACCAGTGTTGACATCATTAAAACTGGTGGATACAAAGTATCGGCGATTGAGGTTGAACGTGCACTACTCGCCACCGGCATGGTCCACGACTGTGCTGTGATCGGAGCTGCAGACGACGTCTGGGGTCAGCGAGTGCACGCAATAGTAGTACCGAAGCCAGAGGAGGCATCCTCTGATCGCAGCCAAGCCAAGCCTGCCACCACTTTGACAATATCGCTGGAGGGCCTGAGGGTAGCCTGCAGAGACTCGCTGGCCTCGTACAAGCTGCCGACGCGACTAACAGTGATCCCCTTCACGCAAGGCTTGCCTAGAAACGCGATGGGCAAAGTCGACAAGAAGAAGCTGGCTGCCGCGCTGCTGTAATGCACGACGCTCTGTGAAGCAAACCGACTTGTCACCAATCTGACTTTTCCGCAGGCATCCGCGCGAGATGTATCAGGCGCCGCCAGCTTCCGGCGCGACGCCGCCTCCGCCGCACATGCATCACCAGCAGAACCAACAGCAGCAGCAAGGTTCGCTGAATGGTCCGCCGCCACCAGGAAGCTATGGACGTGGACAGCAACAACAATCGCATCATCCGAACAATACCGGCCAGCCACCGCTTGGCTATCCACCCCATCTGCCCCAGCAGCAACACAATCCACAGAACCAGTATGTTCAGGCTCCGATGGGTGGTGTGCAGGGTCTGCAGCCGGGTCCCTATGGAACACAGCAGCCTCACGTGCCTGGCCCACCATCCGGTTCACATCCAGGTAAATTTGACGTGCAGTACGTGTCAAAATTAACATTCATCAAGGTATAACGCCTGTGTTTCCGGGAGCAGAGCCTATGGCATCGCCTCCACAATTCCAGCAGCAGTACAATCCCAGTCTCGCCGCACAGATGCAGGGTATGAATATCGGTGGTCCTGGCGCACCTCCACGACGGCGGCATTATCCACAGCAGCCTGGCGCAGTGCAACCACCTCAAGCCGTTGCGCCAACAATGTCTTCTGCTAATGCCCAGCATCCTCAAGCGATGCAGGCTGGATTTGCGCCTGGAGTGATTATGCCCCAGCAGCACGGGTACGCATCTCAGGCGGCCCCGGTCCAACAGCACGGCTACCCATCCCAGCCACAGCAGCAACAGCGACAGCAGATTCCTGGAATGTCACCAGCACCCGGTTATCCTTCAATACAGTCACAACCACAACCACAGCCACAACTACAGCAGCCTCCACGTCCGCGCATTGATCCGGATCAGATCCCATCTCCTGTCGCTGTTCAAGAACAGGACCAGCGCGCATTTGATTCGGTACCTTACGGAACCATGTCGCGTAATCTGCCTCCGCTGGCGAGTTCCGACTTCCGTGCTATCGATGAAGGCAATTCGAATCCCAGGTTTATTCGTTCCACTGTGTATCAAATTCCCGCTACCGATGAAATTTTGGCTTCTTCAAAGATTCCGTTGGCGTTGGTGCTTCAGCCCCTTGCTGAGCTGCGAATGGACGAGGTATGAAATATGCAATGATCATTCCCTGCCAAACTGATGGCATGGTCTAGATGCCGGTGCCGGTGCTAGATTTTGGCGAATCCGGGCCGATTCGTTGCGCCCGCTGTAAAGGGTATATCAACCCGTTTGTGCAGTTCACAGAGGGAGGCCGCAAGTTCGCCTGTAATCTGTGCCAGCATTTTAACGATGGTGTGTCTCGCTCGTGTCAGTCGCCGATACTTACCCTTGTAGTGCCCGATGCCTATTTTTGCAATCTTGACATGGCTGGAAGACGCATGGATTTTGATATGCGTCCCGAGCTTAAGCATGGCACTGTTGAATTCGTCGCAACCAAAGTGCGCATCCTTTCTAATGCCCAGTCAACTCATTTACGCTAGGAATTTCAAATGCGTAATCCCGTTACCGCTTCGTACCTGGTGGCCATTGATGTGAGCTGGCATGCTATGCAAAGCGGCATGGTTGCTCGTGCAGTTCGCGCGATACGCTCTGCTCTTTTCGGTCCTGATGGCACTGGCGCGAGTCTATTGCCTTCTGGCGCAAAGTTTGGCATCATGGCGTTCGATCGAAGCATTCACTTCTTCAACCTCTCCGTAATGAGCAGTTCCGCATCCAGCTTGGACTGACCCTTTATCCCCTAGTCACAACTTGAGCAAGCACAGATGATGGTCGTTGCGGACGTCGATGACGTCTTTGTGCCGCTCAGCGAGGGCTTCCTCGTCGATCCAGCCGAATCAAAGGACCAGATTCTCGGCCTTCTCGATCAGCTGCCAGCCATGTTCGCGCACAATCGCACCGCTGATCCTGCATTTGGTGCGGCCATGACGGCAGCTCAAATGGCGCTGAAGGACATCGGTGGCAAAATCATGGCGTTTCTGTCGTCCCTCCCGCTTTACGGCCCGGGAGTAGTCAAGAATCGAGAGGACATGACCATCGTCAACACAGATAAGGAGCGTGCACTGTACGCTCCCCAAGACACATACTATACGAAGCTTGCCGAGCAATGCGTCGATTCTGGCGTCAGCGTGAACTTGTTCCTTTGCCCTCAGACGTATATTGATGTTGCCACTATCGGTAGAGTGACTGTCCTTTGTTGGCGGCTACTCACCTAGATTAGGCGCTCTCGCGGGGATCACTGGCGGAGAAAACTTCCTGTACTCCAAGTTCAATGACAGCAAGGATGGTGTTCGTCTTGAAGGCGACGTCAACGCCGCGATGAAGCGCACTTTTGGCTTTGACGCTATGGTGCGTCTTCGGTGTTCAGATGGTAATGCCGTTCATCATACACCCCGTGCTGCATAACGCGTCATAGGTCTTCGCGTTGGGGAGCATTATGGCAATATTTTCATGCGCAACTCGACGGATGTAGCGATGGCGGGTATCGATGCCAACACCGCGTTTGCAGTGTCGTTTGTTCACGACGATAAATTGGATGAGCGCCGTGAGGTCGGCTTTCAGTGTGCCTTGCTATACACTACGTCTCAGGGCGACCGGCGCATTCGCGTGCATAATCTTAGTCTGCCGGTTACGACAAGCGTTCAGCAGATCTTCCGTAACGCAGACATGGATGTTGCCGTCAATTATCTTGCCAAAGTGGCGTGCATGGAGGCAATCACGACACCACTGAAGTCAGTGCGTGAACAGCTTCAGGACCGATGCTGCAAGGTTTTGATTGCGTATCGGCGACACTGCGCCTCGTCAACTTCTCCCGGACAACTCATCTTGCCCGAGTCGTACAAGCTGTTTCCCCTGATGACGATGGCACTGGTCAAGTCGGCAGCGCTGCGGGCAGGAGCGGATGTTAGTGTGGATGCGCGAGTTGCGTGCATGCGGACGCTCAAGTCGATGTCGGTGGCGGACACGATCAGCTATCTGTACCCACGCGTTGCAGCGCTTCATGCATTGCCCGAAACGTCTGGGCTATTGGATGAAAGCCGTGGTGTGCGGGCAATGCCACCGTTTATGCGCGCATCGTACACGCGGCTTGACCCAGCGGGGATGTACGCAGTGGAAAACGCGCAGACGATATATCTGTGGGTTGGGCGGCAAGCGCCTGCTTCGTTGCTTGAGAGCGTATTCGGGGTAGCACGCTTGGAGGATGTGAATTCTGGAATGAGCGAGTTGCCCGAGCTTGCCAATAACGTGAGTGGACAGATACGAGGATGTGTTGCGGCGCTGCGAATGCGTCGGTCCACGCGGCACCTGACACTGCGAATCGTCCGGCAGAGTCTCGAGCCTTTGGAACTGGAGATGGCCAACGCATTGGTTGAAGACAAGAACTGTGGTGAGATGAATTACGTCGACTTTTTGTGCGCGGTGCACCGGCAGATCCAGACAGTGGTAGGTGTGCGATAAAGACTGAACCCGACTTACATCTGGGGTAGCTGACGAGCAGCGAGAAGGCAGCGCCAACGAGCATTACCCCGCGCTGGCAACAGATGTACTGAGAGGCGAGACGGATGCACCTGGAGCCAATGCAACCCATGATTACCACCTTT